>MU006253.1:0-150691 GCA_010093685.1 Ophiobolus disseminans
AAGTCAATACAATACGTTGCAGCCACCCTACCTTGTCCCTCTCCTTACTCGGTGATCTATAGTAGTCATACTACTAGAGGGACCTTGTTCTAATAAAAATTATGATATCGGCCCTGCTGCTGCTATTGCTGTTTGAGTCGCATGGTTTTCGCAGTTCCGATGAGCTTGGTCGAGTGTTTTGTTTGCGCATCAGTCTGTATTGTTGTTTCCCATCAAATTGAACTTATTCTGATCAAGTCTGTGTAAGTAACTGTACTAGAATGTTATCGTGGTCCGTTTGTATCTTCTTCCATCCAATCCATCTAGTTCCTTCAATCCTATTTTTAGCACCGGTACCAGTACTATTGCTTCTGGAGGTACTGTCCTTCGTACGCAGCCTGCGGACGTCGGCCTATCCCGATCTTAATCCTATTCGCACTATATTCCTGCATCTTCCCCGTTGTGACCCTGTCTTCTCTGACGACCCAAAACTGTTCCATCCAGAAGCATGACCTCCTAGTCCAAATGCATCTTAGTCTGGCTTCAAGGTCGCTACTCCTTTCGCTCCCATGCTCGATGTTGATCGTTTGCCCGTCTGTCGTGCCGCGGATATCGGAAAGTGGGGCATCTTAACCACCAAAAGTCTGAAAATCTCGTAGAGTCCATGCAGTCCAACCCAGCACTACATCAAACACTTGGTGCCTCATTAGGTCGGAGCCAGAACCACTCAACCCTCCTCCAAACTTTCATCAAAGCATCGAAAGTCTCCTTGTCATACTGTCTCTTCAGCCCATCATGCACCTTCCCAACATCCGGATCATCCAAAACGTTCACAAAGTAATCGTCAAAGAACACCATCGCGCCGGCCCACCTGACAGGCGAATCCGAGTTCTGACGCTCGATCACGAGTTCGTTCATGTCGCCAGCTTTTGCCAGAGTGTCACGTATCGTCCACAGAAGCATGGGCTACTCGTCAGTACAGTTGTCCCGATCTCCAGCGAATGCTTGCCACATGAGAACGGTTGCGACGCGCTTGAACTTAGTGGCGATGCTGCTTAGGCGGTTTTTGACGAGGGTAGCGTTTTCTACGACATCGTCGTCGGTGAGATCGGGATGCTCTTTTGCGGAGTAGTGCTATAGCTTGATTTGACCTAGCCACCCGAAGTCTTCTTTCTTGAGCTCCAAGAGCTCTTCGTCGGTCATATCTTGCCATTGAGAAATATCGTAGAAGTTTGACCCCGCGCTGCGGTCTAATTACGGTACGAACTTGAGGCTTCTGGAGTCGTCGGTCCATTTGAAGAATTGAACGTCGTAGCACCGGGTCGCAGGCGTGTTTGCTCTTGTGCTGGTTGCGGAAATTGTGCAGCAGACTTTTGAGTAGCTTCCTGAACAGGCATTTAAGCGAAGAGGAGCCGAACGTGAACGTGGAATTCGGAACTGCGCTGAACGTATTCCCAAACTGAATAGTAGCATTGGGTGCGTTGAAATGTGGTTGCACATCTGCTACATATGGTACGAGGGGAATATCGGCAGTTACGGAAGTGAATAGCTTCGGTGGGTTTGACATAGTAGCCTGTATGTCCTCAGGCAGTTGAAATGTAAAGGATGGTGGTTGAAAAAGAGGGCCAGGAGGTATCTGGCTGTTTGAGGCTGAAACGTTACAGAGCATGCTGGAGGTCTTTGGTGGGTTTTCAGGTGGCGCGGGTTCAGGAATTGATGTAGCTGCTGTGCCTTGGATGTTCATGGCTGGCAAGGGCGATGGCGGGGTGGTCATGTCAGCGTCCTGGAGCTCAAGGCTCAGGCAAAAATCGAACTCACGAACAAGGTTGACGAGTGTCGCTACCTTGGGATCCTCATGGTTGAGGAGCATGTGTCCTCGAGGTTGCACCTCGTCCCAAAACGCTGATACCATCGGCGTCCAATCAAAGACGCTAGACTGTTCGACAGTCATGTCCACCAAGGAGACATGCCCAAAGGCCTGGCCTGCAGTCGTGATGAGAGATTTAAGGGTATTGCCATAGCCCATGTAATCCTCGGAAAAATTGATGATGGAAGCCAAGAACCCCGTCATTGCTTGGCTTAATTGATCTTGTCGGAGGTGAGAGACAGGGCAGAAAACAGGGAGAAGGTTGTTGTATTGAGGGAGCTACGGACAGCGATTATATACACAGCCAGGATGAGTAATCAGGTGACTAAGAGTCACGTGAGGATGCAGTTCACATGTACTGTGTGAACTAAGGTGCCGTGCTGACAGATCTGACATGCTGTGGAGGGTTCGGATAGTATTCTCGATCATTTCTTCTCGAGACTGCACAGGTTGTGCAATGTAAGCCTGCGGTGGCTTCAATATGCACCGCGGTATCCTCAGGAACCGTAGGTGGTAGCGAGAGGGTCGCTGGAGCAAAGAACGACACAGGAGCAACACTTGTGGCTGGAGCCTGGTGTCCCTCGATGGTTGGTGGACGTGGAGGATGGATAGATGTGAGAGAATCGGGGATATGCTCAGTGGGCAGCAAAGGAGCGAGTTCCATTACCTCATGTATAGGCGTGGAAGCTTCGTCTTGAGCCACTGAGTCGGTCATGACCGTGTCAAGGTGCTGAGGCTCTTCTGGCTCAGTTATCGTAGGCTGAACCACACGTCCTGCGTCAATGTACTTGTCCGGACGATCCCACCTCCATTCACCAGATCGAGAAACGCGGTCGCTCTGGAGAAAAGTGCTTCCTTGGGAAATGCCGCACTTCTGAACGGCAAGTATGCCCTTCTTTGGAAATTGCTTCACAGCCACGTCGTGGAATGCATGCACTGGGGCTGTGGCCGCAGGCTCATCGTTTCGTGCATTTGTATCCGCCTCAGGCGCATCGCAATTTTCTTCGACTGCCGCGATTGGCAACGGCGCAGCATCAACCTGATGGCGTTCAATATACATCTGGATCGCTATGTAGCAGAATACTCCAAAGCACGTAAGGTGGATACACATGCTAACCCAGCATTGATAGGAGTGCGCCGTTTCCGTATATCGGTCGCAAAAGGTTACGTGCCAGTAGGTAGGCCAAGTGGTTGTAAATAAGATAATCGTGTCTTCGCAGACGTCGCTCATCAGGTCGAAGAGGTCATCGAGTTTGTCGCAAACCCACCAAAAGACATTGCGCAAAGCATCAATGTACCACGGGATGTCGGAGGCTAAGAGATTGTACCAGTTGGAGAAGGCGGCCTGTGTGGATTGAATGTCGCGAGTGTGTCACAAAGGTTGAGTTGAAGGTGGGCACTCGGTTAGAGCTGAAAGGAGAATGCGCAGTGCGAGCTTCCTGGGGGGAGGATTGGAAGCTTAAGCCTAGCCTTGCCGGTGACTGAGCTCGGTTGCCGGGAGGGACTGGGCGCGCTAGGAGCACGAGTGGTGAAAGTGAAAGACAACAGTGCAACAAAACAACTCTAAACATGCGCGCACAGCCCCCGGCAACGGTGATGACTGCAACCAGGACATTGTCTCGGGCTATCAGGAGTAATCAACACGTCCTCAGCGCCACCAGAAAGGAAAGAGAAGGTTCTATGGACGCAATGCAGACCGTGTTTGACCTACTCGTTTGTCTACTAGACCCAAAGTAAATCATTTCATCGTCTTCCTATCTGCAAATCCAGCGCCTTTGCAAGCACGTATAGCATCTCAAGTCTATCGCACTGCACGCCTTTCGCTTTACCCATTCTCACGGCATTCCCAACTATTGCTTCAACTTCAATTCTTCGGCCCGCTTGAACATCCTGCAACATACTAGGCTCGATGCCAGCGTTTAAGGGAATCCTTGCCTGTGCTCTGCTCAGTTGATACTCCACCTCTTCCTTCGTCATCGCGCACCCATTAGCATTCGCAATGTCGCGTATCTCCATCATAACAGCAAGAAGTACAGCGCCCGCTTCATCGCAACTCTCAAGAATGTCTGTATCCTTGCTGAGAGTCAGGCCGCAGATTGGATTCCAGGATGCGTTGATTAGGAGTTTGAACCAGCGTCTGGGCTGTATGTCGTCGTGGAATTCGGCGGTCCCGCCCGCCGCTCGAATGAGCTCGGTAAATGCTCTTGCAGGTATCTGTGATGCAGATGTAGGGTAGGAACCAAGTTGCAATTTCTCAACCTCGCCATGCGCAATGACACCTGCCGGTCGCTGAGTTGCGGGCAGATAGACGACGGCGCTGATGATCGGGTTGCTGTCGAAGGCGTCTGTGTATTCTTGTTCGATGCCCACTCCATTTTGTACGAGCACAATGGCGGTCTTTCCGGGAGTGACCGCAGGCGCAATCAAATTGGGCACAATTCCCGGGATAGCTTTGCTGCACACAACGACGTAGTCGTATGGTACACTTGCAGCTTTGGAGGCTGCTTCTTCACAGTCTCGAACGACTTCCGGTTTGAAATGGAGACCCTGGCCGAATATTGATGAATTGATGATGAATCCATCTCTTTTCACGACGTAAAAATTTGAACGGCAGACAGCGGTGGTGTCGGCGGCTTTCGACAGCAGCCAAAGGTACACCGTGCCAACACCACCCGCACCGAAGAGCAGCACTTTAGGACGAGTGCCGGAACTCATGATAGAAAAATGGAAATGGATAGCGATGGTGTTACTGGCGACAGGTGTCACAAAGATCGCACAATGAGGTCTCCTTATGTCCGAAGCGCTAAGTCCGCACCTAGCCAATCTTCAAGGCTTCCGCTCGTGAGCCAGGACATCCTAACGGTCTCGTTTTCGAGTTGAATCAGAACCTAGCTTGATGCAATCGGTTGAAGGTTGAGCGCACGGAGTTTGACCAACCTGGCTATCACTCACAATTCCATGGTCTGAATATAGACAGCACACCTGACGACTGATACGACAAAACACTTTAATTACCAATACTGAAGTAAAATACCAGCGTTGACTCCCAGCATTCCATTTGTCGCCGATCATAAGCTCATGAATCTAAAAACCCAAAAACTGCCGCCCGTCCCCAGCAACTCGCCCAATCCCCCATCTCACGGCCGAACACACGCAACCATGAGCTTCTCGTAGTCGCCTCTCGTCTCGCCTTCTATCCGCTTGATCAGATCCTTCTTGTAGACGCGCTTGTATTCGTTGTAGACAGCGGTCATGAACTGCTGATTCCAATGGCATCGAACAACGCGCATGACGAGCAGGTTATCCTTGGTGCCCATGCCCGCCATGGCGTCTTCGAGGCGAACGGCCTCAGCTTCCGCGCGGTTCACAGCACGTGAGAGGAGCAGACGAAGTGCGTCTTCCATGTGGCCCGAGAAAGCAGACTTGATGACGGTATCCAGGCTCTTGTGGAAGCGCTGCTGGTACGCGTGCGCAATGGCTTTGATCTGCGCGTCGTTCTTGCTCGTCAGGACCTGGCAGACTTGCGCCGTGTTCTTGCCGACGAAGCCGCCCATAGCGGTTTGCAGCTCGGTGACAGCTTGATCGGTTTCCTGCTGAATGACTGGGTGTGAGTCTTCTGCGCGTCGGGCAGCAGTGATCATCATGTACATCTGCTCGGTGCCGGCGCTGAGATCGCTCTTGAGATCGGCTTCAAGAGTGCGCTTGAAGAGCTGCTGGTACTTCTCTTTGATAGCATTGATGTCGGCGTTGCTGCGGCCGATAAGGATATCGTCAAGAACAACTTCTTTGGTGCCCATGCCTTTCATCGCTTCCATGAGATTCCAGCAATCGGACACTAGAGGGCCTCGCGCGATTTCGACGAGTCCCTTCTCGAAGTAGCCACTGGTCTCTTTTTCAAGGTCTCCGATCAAATTTCTCGAGAGTCGTTGGTCGTATTGAGAGCGGATTGTCTCCATTTGTAGAGGATCTTTCTTGGACATTGCTGCAATCAGCACTTTCTCGTCAGTACCGAAGCCCTTCATGGCTTTTCGGATCGCTTCGATATCCCGCGTCACATCGATGTTTGCGGTTCTTTGAGGACCATATCCAAGTGATGCTTGCGTCGGAGGGCCACCAAAACCACCCGCAGCAGGTGGGGCGCCAAATTGACCAGGTGGAGGAGCTCCATACTGTCCCTGTGGGGGTGGTGCACCATACTGACCGGGAGGAGGCGCGCCGTATTGCCCTTGTGGTGGTGGAGCGCCATACTGCCCTTGCGGTGGAGGAGGAGCGCCATATTGACCTGGTGGAGGAGCACCGTATTGGCCTTGAGGAGGTGGCGCACCGTATTGGCCTGGTGGAGGAGCTCCATACTGACCCTGTGGAGGTGGTGCACCGTATTGGCCAGGCGGAGGTGCTCCATATTGCCCTTGGGGAGGCGGTGCACCGTATTGACCCTGAGGAGGTGGTGCGCCATACTGATTAGGTGGCGGCGGTTGGCCGTAGCCTTGCTGAGGTGGGTAACCACCCTGAGGAGGATATTGCTGATTCTGCATCGGTTGTTGCTGGTAGTAACCTTGTTGCGGAGGTTGTCCGTAACCCTGAGGTGGGGGAGCTGTCAGCTATTAGTATGTTCACACTCAGCCGCCAAGTGCTGCAGAAGACCAAAGAGTGCATGATTTTCGAGTTTCTATCGTAAGAACCTGGTACTTACGTCCTTGGTGTGGCGGCTGGCCATAGCCTCCCTGATTGTAGTTGTGTGCCATGATTATTCCTGTAGAAAAATAGATTTGGTATGATGTTCAAAAGGCTAGCTGTGATCGCACGAAAAGTCGAGCTAGTTGTTGCGCTGTGTTTTGCGACAATGGAGGAGGGGAAATTAAGGCAAGAGGGAGGAGTGAAGTTGCCTTGAGTAAAAGTTCTTTGGAGTCACTAAGGCCGGCGCGACCGTGAGTTCGCAGGAAGGAGGCTGAGCAATGAGGCGCAGAGCGATAATGAACTCAGCCCCGCCACCAACCTTGGGAGTCAAGGTGGGGTAGAAAAATGGAATGACGCCAGAAGCCAATGCTTGGTAAGTTTAGAGCACTCCAAGGCTTAGTTCACGGCGCCGATTCACCGAACGAAGTGTGATTCGTCTTAAATCGAGCTGCGGCGGGTTGGTGTTGCCGCCTGACTGAAGTTAGGCAGCCATGACGGACGCGAGGTTTGCAAGGCGGGGCCGGGGCTTGCCGCTGTGGCGGTGATGCTCATCTTCAGAATTTGTGCATTGCGATGCGCCACAAAGTGGTAGACAAGACTGGTCACGATCCCAGCCCCTTCAAATGCTACCCAGGTATAGCAACATCGTTAGGAGTCCCCAAAACCAAACCGTCAGCCATATTGGCTCCTTTCCCCGTGGATTCGACTCTTCTGTTCGCTCGTTCAGTTTCGCCAGCCACTTTTCACGAAACAGTCGGATCTTTCCGCTTCCGCCTTCTTTACAACAGCTTCCCGGTTAGGTTGTCTGCTGTCGTAGAATCTGATTAAGTGCTTCCCGACGCCCGCATCATGCTTGATAGTCGACCCAATTGGAGATGGCCTCGTTTGACTCCCCTGCTCCATGTCTCTCGCGGCCTTCTTTGGTGTGGGAATCGATGGTGTAGGGAATAGTTGGCGGCCCGCTCCTGGTCTCTACTTCGGCGAGTGCTTGGGTCGGTTTTTGCTGAGTAGCGCAGCATTGGAGCTGAACTTCGAGGAGAGGCGTTGGGCTCGCAAAAGATTACAAGTTCTAGATGCTACTGCCGGTTCTCTGAAGAGCCGAAGAGCTGGCTGTACGACCGAATACTTCAGCTCGCATGATGGCTTTGATGAGCGAGGTTGTATACCAAGTAAGGGTAATGTAGTGGTATGTTTTATGAGACTCACAATGAAGAATAGGCAGCAAGATCTCGAGACGTCTTTATCGCAAAGTCCCGGTCCTTGTTCGTTGTGTCACCTTTCGGACACCCCTTGCATACGTTGACCGGTGCTTTTTCAGCAATCGAGATGAACACGAAATATGCAGATCAGGCTGCCTTCTACTCCGGGGAAGCAGGTATGAAGCCAGCAAGTAGAACAAACTCATGAACTACAGTCTCTGTTTGTCTTAGGGAGTGCAGCGCACCGCAGAGCAGATACAGTCACGTGACTGAGACGTACAAGAGCCCTCCAGGGTTGTGTCCGCGACTGTATACAAGCACTCCACAAAGCCGATCTTCAGGGTGGTTGTCCAAAGTCCGTTTATCGTAAGGTACTCACGTAAGGCAATGTAATCTTGCTTCTTTTGTTGATCGGTTCTTCCAAAATTCCAGACTTACAGGCACCGTAACGACTTGTTCTCGCGTTTTGACCGATGTCCTCTAGTCATCTCTCCCTGTTCTGGGCAACTGCGTGTGAGGACAAGGTCAACGCGGTGTTGACTGGCCTATTGTTCTCAACCTGTGTTTTGGTGACCAAGATGTTACGGTGGAAACGCTGCTATCGATATATCATAACGGATGCTGATCGACAGCCGTTCTTTGAGCTCACCATAAAAGTGCGCTAGTGGCCTGCTTGGCACGATATGCTTCTCGACATGGTGTTCGATCAAGGTGGCCAGTGTCGTCGTAACCCACACTATCAAGATCAATATTCTGGCAGCTCATGTACTACGGAAATTCTATGTGTTGTGTGGTCGTTGTTGAAACCTGGACGTTGATGAGAAATGCTGGCTTACATCACCACGACAGCCGTTCTTGCGATCGGCAATCCGACATCCGTCTCCACCAACCCGATCACATCTCCCCACACCACCATCTCTCACTAACGCCAGGCACCCAGCCTTGTCAACCTCTCGCTCAACTGCAGCGATCCTCCCGGCGCCAAGGAACGTTACATCATAGCGGCTCGCTCACATTGCCCCTCACGTTTTCGCCGTCGCTTCCACGAACAAGACTGCCTTGGCGGCCCGATATCTCGACAGCGAAGATGCTGATTGGTAAGGAACGTTCGCGGAGTCAGTCCGCCGAGGGGATGATGCAGACACAAGGCTTAGCGTGGCATGTGGTCTGAAGAGAATGGTGAGCAGCTCGGTCAAGATGCGCGCCGGTGAGAGATGGCGTAAGCTGCTATATATACAGCCACCGGACGGGTTGAGGATCGCCATACAATACCACACCTCTACGACTGAAACGTTCACATACAGATTGACACTACAGATCCACCAGTCTAAACAACCAATTTAAGCGATATCAACACCTGCTGCAAACAAGGCACACCCGACAGCCGCATACGACATATCGTTTGCCGATCACCAAAATCAGGGCAACCACCGCACGGCTGGACATCACACCCAGGAGGTCATAAACACCGCGATTGCGCAGCGAAACCTCGACAAGAAAACATACCAGAACACACCAAACCAAGACTGCACAATGTCGTCCTACGGCTCCTCTCACTCCGGATTCCTCCACCCATCCCAATACGCCCCAAATCCGCCCCAACACCACCCCCAACAACCACCATACCCAACCACCCCTGGCGCACACCCACCCTCGCAGCCCCAAAACTTCTACCCCCCGCCGCCACATAACCAACAGGCTCCATACTCCTCCTCCCCACAGCAACACTTCTACTCCACATCGCCAACAACGCACTACCAACCGCCACAAGTCCAAATGCCCACAGGCCCAAACACTCACGCCCGCCGCTCCTCATCGCTCAGCCAAGCTCCCCGTCCTCACTTTGCTGCCACGGCTCCTATCGCTATTGCGCAGCGCCCACCTATCTACGCGCGCACGCACACGGGTTCGCACGGCTCGCATCATAGCAGCCACATGCACGACCCACATGCGTATGCGGACGGCGAGGACAAGTACGAGGAGCGGTGGGACGGGCTGGATGAGGATACGCTAAGGAGTTATGAGCGGAGGTATAAGAAGGAGCGGAAGTTGGAGAAGAGGCCGACGTTGGGGGGGAGTTTGGTTAGTATGGCGAGGGCGTTGGGGGGGAAGAGGGAGTGAGATGGATGCGGGAGGATTGTATTATATTGTTGGCGCTGGACGCCCTTGGGCGTTAAGTTTGGAGAGGCGTTAGATATGATACCCGAGTTTCAATTTCATGACTTTCATAACACACACATACATTCACGTCACCCACAACTTGTTATGACATTCGCAAATGTGATGATATATCGGTCTACAAATTCCGAAACAAAGACGACCAATGCGTTTCGATATAATAACCTCTTCACCATAGCAGCGCCTATGCCAACAACAAAAAACGTCATATGCTGCCAAATCGCTCCAACGCCCGCAGACTGTTGTATATGCCAGAAGATGTGTGCCGCCTCGTCTCAGACTTCAGCGCTTGAAGCCTACATCGAGAACGTGCTGTAGTAGAAAGCGCCATGCCAGTCAAAACACTTTTAGTTCCCCCACGTCGTAGCTCAATAGCCCTATGCTTGCCCTCAAATCCAGCCACGGTGCGGTATGGCGCCGTCATCAATTGCGCATAGCCTGGGCTCAACTGTTGCACCTGCAACACGCAGTGTCCATGCGCTGACGAGTCTTCTGGTTATTCCCCTCTGGACTGGAACCCCTTCGTCCGCCAGCATTCAGCATAATCATTCCAACATATGTACAGGCGTCGCGGTGGTTTAGGAGATGGTGCGCTCAAGTATGCGAATCGCCGCTCAGTTGTAGATTTCGCCGATGTGTCGCTCGCTCTCGGGTTTCCAAGTGCCTGTCGCTAGTTAGTGTCTAGACTCGAGAAGTGTGGAACGTAGGGAGACGCCAGAGACGTCGGATCCACGCGCTCGGTATAGCGGTCGCACGGGTGTGACTGACTCGATGCAGGGAAGACGTGAAACGTGCAAAGGGAGAGGGAAATGCACATACCTTCAAATTGGTGCTTGACAAAGGCCATTGGGTCGTCGTCCTCGCCGGCGCCCATGGTCTTGATGCCAGGGCTGAAGCTCGTGATGGGCAGGACAATGATGTCGCCAACCTTCTTGGGCGCCTTCATGCCTGTGAAGTTCTCCCAAGTGATGTTGGCCTTGCTGGTGCTCATGTCGAAGTAGTCGGGGTTGTTGAAGTAGGAGAAGATGCTATCTGTCCAGAGCGCAGGGCCCGTGAACTCGATGATGTTCTTGGTGTCCATTGTGAGCGTGCCAGCCTTCTTGCGCAGTAGCGTCTCCTGCGTGATGTTCGAGACCACGTCGACCAGGACGGGGTGGCCTGGCTTCGACTGGATCGTCCACTGGCAAAACTGGATGCGGCGGGAGTACCACTGGGCCCAATCTGGTCGGTCGGGATCAGCCTCGATGCCAATGACCATGCCGTACGAGTTTGCTGGGACGTCGTGGGGTATCCAATCGGCCGCGCTCTTCAGGGCGGAGGTGTCGATGTCCGAGTAGATGCCTCCGCGCGCGAGCAGAATGAGGTAGCGGAAGAAGTCGGCCTTGAGCACGGGAAGGGGGAGGGAGTTGTACGCTTCGAGAACCTGCGGGACTGAAGCGTACAGGTGCCTGATAAGGTGGACGGCCACGTTGTCGGTGATGACCTCGTGTACGAAGGACGGGTGGTGGATGGTCCAGCTGGCCTCTGCCTCGCGGAACATCTCGTCAAACTCGCCCTGGGCGGGGGTGTACTTCCACGTCTGCCAGATGTAGGCGGGCGTCTTCCCGTCGACGTCGTAGGGGAACTGGTACTCGAGCTGCTCGCGGAGCGGCTTCTGCTTCAGCACGTCCATGCTGATCTGCGTCTTGGGCTTCTTCGGCGAGACCTCTGCCGGCGTGTTGAAGGCCTTGTCTGTCTTTGCTGCCTGCTTCGCGTCCCCCTTCACTGCCTCCTTGGCCTGCTGCTTCTCAAAGTCTGGCTTCCACGCCGTCGGCCGCGGCATGTCGTTCGCATTGTGGAAGGTCGGCGCGGCGCCCTGGTGGTGCGACTTGAAGAGGAAGAAGAGGGTTAGACACGCTAGCGAAAGCACGAGTGCCTTCTTGAAGGTGAGCATCGTGGCGGCGCCTGCCCGGTGGCTGCGAGCGAAGGATATCAGGGGAGGTGCGGTCGACGCGCTGGCGGTGGACAAAGGACGGGTGCAGGCGCGGAAAGGCAGTCTAGTGTATGCCCTTGCTGCCGGACTTGATTGCGAATGTCGAGGGTGCACGAGTGTCTCAGGGAAATGTTGACCTCTTATCTCGGGGCCTGCGCACCCTGGGCTAGACCAATTGCAGGGAGGCGCTGGTGAATGGTGGAGATGATACGACGAGGCTGGCGGACAATTCAATTGCACGCTGCGCTAGACTGGACGGAAAACGCGCGAGGAAGAAATGGACAAGGAAGGAGCAATGCTTGCAGGTCCCAAGAGGTGCAGTGGCGGTCCGTGACTTTTGAAGAGGAAGGAGCTCCTCACCCGCCTGCGTGCAGGGAACATTGAAAGCACAGTTTCAGCGGACGCGCGCTAGAGCCTGGTTGCGCCTTCCATGGACGTTCCACCGTTTGTGACGTGCCCTGCCACGCCCGCTTCACACCCCGTCCTCCACACTACATAGAGGGAGACGCGTCGCCAGTCGAAGCTGCACAATTGCCGCTTACATCTGACCACGGCTGCTCCATCCACTCTGTCCTTTGCGGCGGTCCAAGAGGCCGACGATGACAGGCGCTGCGCTCAGCTAATCATGAGTACATTCCACGTCTATACTAGCGGCGTGCCAGGGGCATCGAGTTACCGAACGGCTACGACCCTTAGGCTGCACGCCATAGCTGTGGACCAGCTGTCACCACTGCTCCTCACCCCTTTTCTGCCTCGTAGCTCGTAGCTCCTAGCTCGCACTTCGAGTCTGGCCTCTCCTGAATTGCTCTCTCTCGCCATGTCATGTCACATCCGCGAGCCTCCCACGCCAGCTGTTCGCAGCAAGAACACCGCCGCGCGGCACCGCCGGGCTGAAACAACACCTGTCTCTGCTTTCGGTTAGCACTCCCGGCCATGTCGCAATCTGCTAATCTTAGCACATCCTACCCATGCTTTATCATCGCTATTTTCTGTTGGCTGGCGACTGCAGAGACCATTCGGATGGCCCTGCAGCTGTACGAACAGCTCGATGCTCTTCTCGTGACCGTATCGTATTTCCCGGTTCAAGCGCAGCCTTTTCTGCACCTTTATCTTCACGCACATGCGGATGGAAACCTATCCGACTGGTGGAAGAGGGAACCGGAGAGGACATGGGTCGCCATGCATGCACCATCGCCTTCCTTTCTGAACACTCCGAACTCAACAAACTTCACGTCATGACGCAAACGCCACTGCCGCTCCAGTCCCGCTGTAACGGCTCTTCCACTTGGAGCCTTGGAGACTGGCCGTAGCTACGAAGGTCTGGATACGTCGCCTTGGGGCGCAATACCCGGATCTGAATACTTCCATCGGCGTGGAACTTACTGTTACTGCCAAATCACCGATCGCTGAATAACGGCAATTTCATGGCCACAAAAATACGGTATTTGCCATCCTGAAGCACAAGATCAGCGTCCGTAATATCAGTGAGACACAAGCCGATGATCTCTCCGCTTGCCGATATTGCGATATCCACATGTTTTGGTAAGTACCGGGTCGTGCTTCATATAACCTGCAGTAGGCGCGCTGCTTGTTTTTGGAATTCGGTCCGTCGGTTCAACCTCACTTCATCATTCTGCGAATATCAACCCTTCACATCGTCTGGATACGGTGCATTCAGATCTTGGGATTGCTCTAGGCTCCAGAAGTTCGATGCCCCACCCTGTCCTCAACATGTCACAGTCATCCGATGGGTGTCACCGGGAAGACTTCGTCCCAGGTGGATGTGTGCTCCTCCGTGACGTAATCTGGACAACATCTCTCTTCTTGAAAAGGCTTATGTTTCCGCGCGTCCTCTCGATGTTGCCGTTTCATCACAGGTCTTGTCAGCAAGCGGCGTCTCACGCCGAGTCCCAAGGTTTCAGTCTTGCGTCTGCCAGAGGATCCGTTTCAAACAAGTCCTGTCAGCCCAGCACCTAGAAAGCTTGTTTTTATGCAGTTCAGATCCTTTGAGATCTCGAACACAGATGTGAGAGGCACTGACGTCATGTTCGAGAAGCATACTTCTCACAGTTCATTTTCACAGATCAAACCCACACGCGCATGTGGCTGTCGAAAATGTATTATACCATTTCCAACATTCGAGGTCTACCCAAGCGTTGTTGACGACTCTCGATAGCTTTCAGAAGCTATTCTTGTCTTCATTAGCGCCTGTGTGTGCGAGTCAGCTTTCGTCTAAGCTAGGCACGTGCTCCCACGAGCCTCGTATCGTTGGAAAGGGAGTTTGGTAGTGCCTCAACAACATCAGAACTACCAAAAACTCATTTCCTTCTTTCAATGCTCCCATGCCCCGGAGTCCCCAGATCATACGAGTCTGGCCTGCTGCTGGCTCCCCTGCTCTTTCAACCCGACCAGGAGCTATCGCAATCGTCAAGATTGAACGCTGCATCAACGAACCCGCCTCTCCGCTAGACGATATCGGTTTTCCTCTCGACGACGAATTCCGCGAATTCTTCGAAGCCTCCCACGCGACAAGTTTTCCTACATCGTGGGTGTCTGAGATTAGCGAAAGACCTACCGCACTCAGCAAAATTGTGTCTCGTCTTTCCTCAAACGCGTTCGAGGTTGCTGTTGGAACTCGTCTCCAGCTATACACAAAATGTCTTGGTGTGTAGGCTGATCAATGATTTGGGGGCACTCTCCCGTGGTCCACCAAAACGTCTCCAACTCATATTCTGTGGCGTTGCAGTCGTGACCCCAGTCAAGGTGAGCTTATGCGGCGTGACAGGGACAAGCGGCCACTCATGATATACGCTATACCCCAGATACCCTGAACACGACCAAACAGTAGATTTGCCCGTACTACCAATCAGTCGTTCATAACTTCTACCTCGACGATGCCTCAGTACTGGTCGTACAGCCATGTGGTACATGTGTCTCGTCTTCATGTTTTCGATCCGTGAACTATTCTATCTCGACTCTTCCGGCGGCGTCGAAGTATCTGCGCTGGTGCCGTCGGCGATGAGCGACAGGAAGGACAGCTACTGCTGGAGGACATGGATCGTATGCGACGGACATTGTCGCCGGTAGATCTGGTAATTATCAGATCGTTGCAGGATCGACAGGGCAGTATTGGAGCTCATTGGCGCATCTCGGACAATCAATACATGATCGAGCCCTAGGGATCTGGACCAATACTTTTAGATGGGCCACGCCGCATTTCAAGGCTTCTGATTCTACCTATTGCTAGTACTTATGCTGGGCTGTTATTGGGTGAACCGCGGTACGGAATTCAGTCTTCACTGCATATGCTGCATAATGGCTGCAGCCACCAATACACGCACACTCCTTCAGCCAATTGCGATTGAATAGTGCAATTTGCGGCCCCCAATCGTGACGTTCGCTTTAGGCACAACGTATGCATCCTATGTTTCGAGCGATAGCGTGCACGCAGCCTCGTGGGTGACTTCGTCGCAGTTCTTTTTGGGCGCACTTTAATGTCCTCCCACTCTCCTACACTACGCTACCATGGCGTCGAGCTCCACACCCACGATCAAACTCATCACCGACGCAAACAAAATTTCCTCCTTCAACCGCGGACCCATCACGAGCGTGTTCGCGCCTCCAGCCTCATGCACCGCTACACTCTCCTTCACGTCTAGTGGAAGCGGCGGAGCACTCTTTTTTATACACTATGGGACCCTATTCGACAGAGCGTGTTATCCCACCGGGACACCGTCAGCTTTCCCATTAGCGAGTGATGGAGCTTGGAATGCGTATTACTGTACGTGACCAAACAATCTCTTAGCCTCTTCGTGCATTGTACCAGAGCTAACGTTAGGCAGATAGCCCAGCTATATGTCCTTCTGGTTGGACCGCCACAACGACATTCCGATCTTCCGTCCCTGTACATCCAGACACCGAAGCCTTTAGCCTTGGCTCCGCCAGTACACTTGCACTATGTTGTCCGTCGTACGTCCAGATGTCCAAAGCGCATCAGTTGTTGAAATACTGATTTCTAGTCAGTGGCTATGGGTACTGGGGTCTCGGTCATCTATGTTCATCGTCAATCTCCGCGAACCAAGCTGTCCAGCTCTTCTCGTATAGTTTCGATGGCCAAAGCTGGGGAAAAGGCACACCCGCAGCATATTCATGGTTGACGGGAACGACGGTATATGGCGATGGCGTCCCGATCATGTGGCAGGCATCAGACTCGGCGGTACTTGCGCTCGCGGCAGCCGCGACACCGACACCAACAGCTCGAGCGAGTAGTACTGGAACAGAAGTGGTATCAGCAACAGCACCGATATTAGGTGTCCCACCTTCGTCAAGTTCTCCCACAGCGACAGGCTCCTCTGACTCAGCCGGTCTTTCAACCGGCGCGAAAGTTGGACTCGGTGTCGGCATACCCGTGGCTATCACCGCTGCACTTGTATTAGCCTTTGTTCTCTGGAAAAGAAGACGGGGCCGCCAGGCGATCGGCGAAAGCGGTGCTGTACATGGCACAGCACACACGGAGTACAAGGCCGCGCCTGTTCAGCCAGTGTATGGTGCGGAACAGTATCAAGGTGAACAGTACCACGGCAATCAGTACCATGAAATGCAGACTTCTCCCGAGGCGTACAATAATAGACACGAGCTGCCAGGTGGAGTGGCGCATCGGTAGCGCATGAGTTTACGAGCCGAGACTGAGGATCTGGTCGAATGTCACATCAAATTCACGATACCTCATGATTCTGGAGCTCGATTCACGCAATATCAAGCGACGAAGCTGCCCGAATATCCTCAGAGCAAGAACCTTTAACTCTTGATGCCTAGGACGATGTCGAAGACAATCCTGTATATAATGGCGATCGAACCTAGTAGTGATTAATTCGCGTTGACGAGATAATAGAGATCGTATCAAAAATCGTAATAATCCTGAGGACTAGGGACTTTGCATTGCATGTTCACATCCATCTAGTAAGACTGAGCTTCTTCATATGGAGCCAATCATGATATAAGCTCGAAGCTGCAGCCCGAACATCGTAGGATATATCTCGTACTCATTGCACACTCAAACTATCCTTGACAAACAAAACCATACCCGACAAAACTATCCTCGACGAAACCATCATCGACCACCCTCGTCGTACCATCAAACTCCATTAAACCCCATCCAGCGCCCTGACCTCAAGACATCGACACCAGTGCGGCAAAAGTCGTTCAAGGACCTCCTGAACGACCACTGTTATCCCAGTACGTGTCTCCCTGTGCACGACACGTCCCGATAACACAATACATGCCGCCACCACGATTAGCCTTGTTCGGCGATTTGATAACATAGTTAGGGGAGTATCTAGGGCCCGAACCACTGCACGTGTTCTGCACCCTGTTGCGCACCGTATCTGACCACACGCGTTAGCAATAATCCCAACACCAGTCAAACGCCGGGTCCACGAAAACCCCAGCACTGATTCGCAAGACGAGAAGGGCTACTTACACGCCGTATGCGCCGTCAAATACCAGATACACAAATTATCCCCCTTAGCGCCATAGCACGTATACTGATTCCCCGTCGACCAACTCTGCTGCACTTCAAAGCCCGCTGAGATCCAGCTGCCGGTGCCGGCCATCGTGAAGCCCACGGTATACGACTTTGTCTTCTCGAAGCCGACGGCGCACGACGGCGCGTTCTGGCAGCTGATGACTTCTGAGAGTTGCGTGTTGAAGTAGTTCTGGTGCGGGTTGCCGTCGCCCACTTTTACAGTGCTGCGCTCGTCGTGGCATTGCTGGCGGCCGCGTAGGCGAAAGGACGGGCTGGGGGAGGAGATGGGTGTGGAGGGGGCTGGAGGTGTATCTGTATCTGTGTCTGTGTCTGTACCGAGCAGGCTTCGCGACTTGAGAGCGAGGAAATCGGACTTGGCGCCCGCGTCGGTGAAGCAGTCCGCAGACACGGGAGAATCGACTGGAACGTCTAACTTGACGTTTGAGCATTCAACGACGGCGACGACGCCGTTGTACATACGGGTGCAGCTCACGCCATCTTGGGACTGGCTGGCGACGGCGAAGGTCTTGTCGCCGATTGTGAAGCTTCCGGCGCCGTGTTCGTCGACACGGGAGAAGTCTACGGCGCCGATGGAGTTGCCGCAGATTTCTGCGATTATGGACTTGGATGGCGAGGCGTGGATGGTTAGGGAGGTGCTGCCCGAGGGTTTCTCGTGGCGCCAGACGATGGAGACGTCGGCGGCTATAGCTGATGCTGCGAGAGCGAGGAAGGCGGCACGCATGGTGGAAGATACTAGAAGCAAAAGATGCTGTACTTTGGTGATAGGAAGTTGTGTCGAGGAAGCTGTAATGTCGGCTTTTCATCGCGATTCAAGGACGTCTTTATGCTTCACGAGCTCAACTCTTGGACCACAAACACACATGTTGCTCCGCCTTACATCTGCCTCTTCCCGAGACCATCCACCCCATAGCCATCCATCATGCGCCAAAGCTCCGACTCACTCATGGTTGGTAAACGAGACACTCGATGCAGCTCGCCTGAAGAAAATCCTCGGCGAATGCACCCTGCTCCACAAATCGCCCAGTACCAACGTGCTCCACAATAGCATCTCAATGTCCTCTCCTTTACAAACTCCTCTCCCAAGATCCATCTTGTCGTCATTTTGGCACTCGCAAACTCCCGCGGCGTGTTTCATGTACTGAATAGTCCCCATTGGGGAAATGGTGTAGTGCACGTGCCGTGTGGCGATTCTCACGGCAAGTGGGAAGGATGCTAAATATTACCGAGTAGAGGTTGAAAGTCTCGGGGGGAGGATGCATTGTACCCGAGGATCATCCATACCTACCTAGGTCGGCATCAATGTTAGCACGATCCCGGTCCGTCTGTGGCGCAGTTCTTTTACACGACCTTCCTCTGCGCAAGTGCATACTCATGTCTCGATTGGCCTTTACTATATGCTGAACTTGATTGCCCAGACAATGCGCAAACCGCCCAACTAGCTGGACAAAAAACTGTGAATGCATTGTGAATCTTCTCTTCGAAATCGGTTATGGGCCAATAAGCCAAGCACGACAATGCTATGAAGCGCAGATAAAGATCGACATAGATCAGCTACGAATCAGAAAATGGATTGCAACGAAGTGGTGTTGGTGTTGGGGCTGAAATTGCGGCTGAAGGTACGCCCTCACGTGGCCTGTGCCGCTTCTTCCGTTCGACGTGCACTTCGTAGTTTGCTGGGAATCGAGCGTGGCAGATAGAAATATAACGACATGGGAAAAGATGGTGCGTTGGTTTAAAGCAGGATGAAATCCATCTCTAGATACGATTGGAACATGGCTTCTCCGTCCATCTTTCCGTATATATACGCCTCGCCGATGAAATCGTAGCCCTGCGGCGAGGACGCATCGCGCATAGGTCGCAAGATAACGGGGACGCTGCATCCATAAAGTATCGCAATGACGTCGCCTTCCTGCGTCTTGGGTGGTCCGAGTCCAATCAGCGTCTCAGATGTACTGCCTCCTGTTGAGGCTGGCGGCTGGACACCTTGTAGAAAGACCTTGTTCCATGTCACATCCCGGACACGCTTCAAATACTCTTGTATAATGCTCTGCTCATATTTACAATCTTCAGCCTGCAGTACTTTGTCCACGTCCATGTGCCCAGTTGCCGTGTTATGTTGCAAGCAGTACCAACAAGCCCGCTAGTAGTATATCGGAAAAGGACCTCCATTCGGTCCACGATCGGCGACGAGCGTACGGCATAACGGCTCGAGAGGAAACTATTAGTGAGCCTAGCATCGGTATCCCATCCTAGCCTTTCCAAGGCCTGTCGCGGAATGACGCCGTCCAGTGGCGGGTCTGAACACCAGACAACGTTGCCAAGTAGACGCCCTCGAACTATCAAGGACGTGTCGTATAGGATGCTAGCTGTAGAAAGAGGGACATCAGCCTCAATATGAGCTTCCTAGGCCATGTACTGTCCAAATGTGACGTTCAGTTCTTTCTAGCCCAAGGCGCTGTAAGAACACTTGCCAGGAAGCCCAACGAAGCTGTCCCTGCCCTAAAAGATCCGTCATCAATAGTCAAGATCCAGGACGGGAGCTTCACGGGCCTTAGTGCAGCGGTGGGCCCGTCATGAATTTGTGCCTTCTTTTCTGGTAATGCCCAGTAACAACAGATGGTGTCAAGAGAACGTGAGGTTTCCACCACCCAGCAAACAAAGTCCCAGTAGACTTCGAATAGATCTTGTGTGTAGTTTGGAAGAGGAGGCAGTCAACATTGGGGCTTCTCTAGTCCTTTAACGTTGAGCTCCTTGCAGATTTTCTCAGAGAGTTGATAGTGTCGCAGGGATCCGACATCTCAAAGCTGTGGAGTGATGCTACTAGCGTCTCCAGTCCAGTGGAAAATACCATCGCGCTGCCCCATCTCTGTGGGAATAGGTTGGAAGTCACGTCAACTAGCAATTTGGCTCGCAGTGGCTCTAAATCAGACAGTATTCTGCCATCAAGCTTCTAGGATGACAACCTTGGTTGGAGAAGAGTGAAAGAGCGGTTTGAAATCACAATTGCATCTTCGAAATCTTCCCAGTGAATGGTCTCTTTACCACATAGCACAACAGCCTCTTTCGCCATGGCAAGTTCCTGTATCACCCAAAGTCGGGAGAACCAGCTGCGTTCAAGTAGGTGGAAGAGGCTTGACCAATGGGGAATCCAGCGGTCATCGGTGAGAAGCGTTCCGAGCTTAGCTGGATCGACAACGCGATGAACGAAGGACACTGCTAGATGGCAAGCTGCTTCCAGATATTCTGAACTTAACCAAATGCAGACACAGACCGCGTTCTGATATATCAGGTTCATTTTTAAAATCTGTGCCGGCTTTTCTGCCTCATCCTGCTGATTGATACACAGGGCACACATCCATAGTACTGTCAAATGTGTCGCAGATCTAAGCCGCTTCAAAGCTTCCAGAAGGTTCGGCCGCACATAAAATCGCCATTTATTTGCCTTGGTAATGACGTCTTCGAGGCTTTCGATGAGTTTTATGCTTCCGTGAATGATGACAGCCTGATCATCACCGCCTTCGCCCCAGTGATATCAGAGAGCTCCGTATTGTAAGCCATTATTTCCTAAATCCTTGTCATCTACAACGTGTAGCATCGCGTTAATTTCATCATCATCTCGCCCAGGTTTGACCATCAGCAACCGAACCTGATTATGTCTGATGGGAGAGTATCTATGTCTGTCCTTGGCTATTCCGGGAAAACTGGGGTTTTGGCTGCTGCTGCCCAGAAATGCCGACCGGGCGGCCCTGGGAAAGCGCGTTCTTTTGCATCTAAGTGAGTACCAAGGATTGGGATCTTAGCAACGTCAAATGCAAGTGCATTTGATGGTTCTCCAGCTCGACTCTGGATCTAAAGGCTCGTCAGATTACTGATACGTTATAGAAATGTAGTATGTAGGGAAGCACAGGGTCACATGCATTGTTTGTGCTTTCGTCAGTGGTAGATCGTGCAGCATTCGATTGCATGCTCTCAACCTCCGGACGCTTTGATGCTTGCTCATTGTTGTGCAGCTCGTTAATAGATCTGCGTCGCTTCCCGTTAGGCGGCCCGTTCGTGCACCTAGGCAAGGTCAAGATCCGCAGTCACCAACGGGAACACCCCAAGCTCTATGGTCAGAGCCCGTTGCGAGGCAAGGGGTTTTAATCGATGGATTTCCTCCGACATGTGGTGTAGATAGCATGAGCCAGGTGCAAATTCAGATCGAAATGTGGCTTTCAGCTGCGCCTGCCAACCGGTGAAGCTCGGGAAACCAACCAAGACCAACCAAACACTCCAAGAGTCCTCATCTCAATCTGTGACAAGGCTTCCTTGCCGGACCACACAACACCGATCGGCAAAACCATCTCACCTTCCTGGATGTGAAGGCGCTCAAGTGAGCGTCACTTTTCCCCGCTTTGTGACGATTGAGATACCTCAAGGCGAGGCTCGGTATCTCAATCCCGCCTCACCCATCTCAGCCCCACAGTTCCCGGATTGACCATTTCATGCAACATATGACCCTGATGATCGACCTTCAGACTAGTTTTCCACGCTCGTTTTTGTGCCTCATCAAGATTTTCTCCCTCTTCAGGTACGACCTCCACTCTCCAGTTCCTGAATAGTCCCGCTAACACAGCGACAAGCTCGGCCTGCGAAAAGCGCTTTCCAGGACAAACACGCTGACCCCACGCCCATGGTATGAAGTGCTCTGAGGTATCGGCTGCCAACACTTCTGCATCGAATGAGTCGTTCTTGTCATCGTGAGTCGCGGAGTTGATGTGCTGTTCCGGGTTCCAGGCGAGCGGATCTTTGCCCCAGTATTTGGGATGCGAGTGAAGGGCGGGAAGAGAGCAATGGACTGAAGTTCCTGCTGGGATGATATACGTCTTGCCATTTACAACTAACGGCTGCGGAGTCGGACCAGTGGTCTTGACGAGCTGAGAAAGCGGGTGGCATATTCGCAGCGACTCATACTAAATGATGTAAGTATCAACATAGTACACCAAATTGAATGTGATTTTACTTACAATTACAGCGCCACAGCGCTTCAACCTCTTCAAGTTGTCGTAGCTCCATGACTCGGGATCGCTGTCAGGTAAGTAATGCTGCAATTCCTCAGCAAGCCAGTCTTGCGTTTGAGGATTCGCAGACAGGTGGGTGATCAAATTTGTCAATGCGATTGCTGTCGTATCGTTGCCGGCGAAGGCATACACGAAGAGGTTGCTGATGATTTCTTCCTCAGTCATGTTGACCTTTCGACTCTCGTCCAGCGACTTTCCATCGTCAGACTCTTCGCATGCGCGCACTAGACGCGCAACGAGATGTTGCCGGTCCGTCTGTCCGTGCTGCATATACATTCGCTCCTCGTCCATCAGGCCAAGAAGATAGGATCGGAATGTGGCCATCGCTTCAGCAGCGCCTTTCCACGATTTGGGCGTCCACCTAGCCTTCAAGCCTTCTTCGCCGAGGATAAAGATTTGGATGATAGAGCTTAGAATAGTCGATAACGAAGCCCGATACATGTAAGACTTGTCGTCGATATGTCGGTTTGAGCTCTCTTCAGCCTGGCCTTCGAAGGAATACACCTTGTTGAACAATGCCGCAGCAAGAACGTTGAGCGTGAAAATCTTGGTATCATCGGAGGTTGAACGAATGGGCTGTTGGGATCGTTTCGTCCAGTACTCCAACATGCCTGTCTATGGTCAGTAATCACACTAATCATTTCAGAGAGTGATATTGCCTGCCTTTCGCTTGTACCAATGACTGGCTCCAGACTAATTCGTTATTCTTCTCGGTAAACGTGACACCTGTCATTTTGCGATGCCGTTGCCATTCCTGGTCATCCGTCGTCGACAGGTTCTTGCCGTACACGTTCAAGACAGCCATTTCCTCCATGTTGCGTCGAAAATCGGTGCGCCTCTGGAGTATATCATAAATAATTTCGGCGTCTGCGACACAAAGTTGCAGACCGCCCGGGTGGATCACAAGAACCACGTCGCTATTTGCGAACTCATGCACTTCCGCGCGCGAGTTGGCTTCCCACCCATAGGAGTAAATTCGAGAAAGGTTTTCACTCGCAATGCCGAAGCGTTCGCAAAGCCGGACAAAGGAACTGCCATATAGTAGCCAGAAGGGGTTGATAGGGGATATCCAGCGCTCAAGGTAAGGAAGGCCAGTTGCCTTCGCCTTTGCGCGATTATGAGCGAGAGATTGTGCGTTCCATAATACCAACGCTGCAGGAAGGGCGAGCAGTGTGATAAGCACCGTCAGCATTGCCATGATAGCTGTTGATCCCAAGGTCTGGATCAATCGATAGCGGAGCAAGATTGGCAGAAAAGGGAAGGATATACGGAGTTCGTTGCCTTGTCTCTGTTGATGTAGCAGTTACCCAGCAATTTAAACCTAAGGTAGGTCCAGCTTACTAATCTGCGAGTAGGAGCAGGACGCCTGAAAGCAAGATTAAGGCGCACACGCCATGTTATGTCCGCAGCTCCTCCTGAAGATGCGTATTGCTCTTCACCCCCATTACTATGTCACATCCCTCTCGATGAGTTCGTCATCACCCGGCATAAAAATGGCAAAAACATACAACAGCAGGTATTCGCCAGTGGTCACCCGCCTGACTACTAACCTGCCGGTATTCTGCTTAAATGTTGCTGAGCGGACGGGAGCATTGCATTAAGAAAGTCCTATGGTCTTATGTGAAAGGTAACGACATGTTGAGATACATGTACTGATTTTCGAAAAGAGCGCCTCGCCTAAGAACTTGGAGTTCAGGGTCGTACAGGGGGTCCAATTGGTTAAGATCGACAAACCCCGGAGGACCCAAAATGTGGAGTTCCGAAAGTCAGGAGTAGAGTGATTGTTTCAGAAGATATCCGACTGATTTTGAGTGGGGTGCCTGACGCACGATTTTGGGCGCGGGCGTTTCTAGGGTTGTTTCCGAGTCTATGATTTTGTACACTCAGTTGTGCACCTTCTACGAGAGGGCCATTCAATCCTTCAGAAGAACTCACCTTCCAATCTCGCTTGCGCCTTTCGAGAGAAAAGGGACGAAATTTATTACCTAGGTAGATTCGGCATCCATCCATTGCTGGCTAATCTCACTTAGTACTAGCAACCCGGATCCACTTCTAGATCGGACCGATAATCTCGATACCATCGGCTTCACCTGTGTCTTGTAGTGTTTCCCTAGAATGGCGCTAAGAATTTCATTGCGCACACGTGTCGACAACCTCGAGGAAGCAGTTTCGGAAAGTTAGAACACATCTGTCCCTTGAATATGTCTTCGGTTGGCAAAGGTGCAGTACGGAGATACGGTAAGTATATTTCTAAATAACGTTCCAGTAAGATTAGCTGGGTACCAAGAGTACCCAAGTAATCTTGCTTCAAATGAGTGTAAGAATCGTTTCGCAACAACAAAATAAGACCAAACATTCCATCGCTGGTAAAATAATCATGCTTCCTGATAGACTGAAGTTGCACTCAACCGTGGCAATTTGTGTTGTGTTTGCATACCTCGTAACATCATCCCCTGCGTGTCAAGGAGCAGCAGCCTTAGACACACCAGAGCTGCCAGCGACACAGCCCACCGACGTATTGGCAACGGCGGCATCTTCTATCCACAGTGCAAGAATAGCTTCTGGCGCAGAACTGGTAGCACCTGGATGCGCGTTCAAAGACATTGATATCGCGCTTCTTAGGGGGCGAAGGACACCTTTGTGCCTCCGTCCCCATCTCAGCACCTTCCGCACCGATGTTGGCCGCGGCTCCGGGAATCTGGGAGAGGTATTCGACGGACTTGCCGTTGCCCTTGAAGGTCTCCTCTGCAATGATGTTGTCGGTTACCGAGTCGTGAATTTTGATCGAGACGGTGGTTTCGTTGTAGAAGTAGCCAACGTAGGAGTTGTCTGACTCGATGGCCAACACGGTGTTCAGCTTCGCATGATCTTCTTCGGCAACGGTGTCAATGATAGAGAGCTGACAGACGGCCTGAGTGATGGCAAGCGCGGCCAGGACGATAGCGGTGAAGGATTTCATGCTGGGTATGTTAGCTTTGGTAAACTGCATGTGGAATGAAAGTACTTGCGTGAATCTTGGTAGTGGGTAGAGTCTGGATAGAAGTCTTGATGGAGGCTGGATAGAGGCTGGATAGTTAACAGAGGAAGGGAAACACGGGGAGTTTTATAGATCTCAAGGGGAAGTACAAGGTGCAGGAAGTATGGGGTGTATTCATAGATTTCGTGTAAGTGCACGAGGATGTCTGGTGCTCACTCCAATAATCCCCGCGGCTTAAACTAGTTCGCGGACCCCATGGCTCGTGTCTTGACCTTCGACAACTCGGTTCCTTCCAGACTGCCATTTGCATCGATTGAGTCATTTCTTTGGGTTGGCCTGAGATACCGGTCCGTCCAGGGTGAGTTCCTCGGGTCTGAGACGATATGGACCTTGGAGAAGGTACTCCATCGCCTTTCCAGTGCCTTTGAACTTCTTCTCCTCGATGACCTCGTGCGTGTCCGCATTGTGGACTTTGAACCAGACGTGGGTCCTGTCGTAGAAGTAGCCGGAGTAGCAGTCGCCTCGGAGCAGGCTGTTTTCGAAAAACTCGTCGTAGCTTGCCCTGTCCTCTTCGGCAATAGTGTCGCGCTCGGTAACGGCGTTTTCGATATTCACGCAAGCTGACATGGTGGATATAGACAAGGCTTGGTAGGATGTTTTGAGAATGTTGTAGTGGTGTTGGTTCTGTTGAACAACTCGCAAGATTGACCTGGTTATATCTTTACAAAAGGCGTCAATGACGTGGTGGTTGAGAGGAACGCTGAATGGGTCAGAAGCGAGAGGCGGATCGGTGAAGTTGAGTGCCCCACTTTCCCGATGCAATGCAAGTTAGTCACATGTTTCCTCCCCCTTACAACTTCCCGGCCACTGCACCTGCACACCATTCCCTAGCTTCCCCGTTGCGATGGTTCTTTCCTTCCAAGGTTTACTTCTCTTGCTACCCCGAGTTCGAGCGCTATTCTACTCCGTTCCCATTAGCCCCGAGCTCGCCGAGCTCGGTGTCGAATTGTTTCGGGTCCTCGGCGGTACTGTCTTGATGTCTCACTCAAAGCCACTTCGTACACTCAGCAACCCATGCTGAGGGACATGGGTTCATTGTGCTCCCCAAGGTCATCGACCAGAAACTACACAATGTCAGTGTGAGCATAGAGTACCCGTGGAGATTCCAGATATGATCGCAGATCTAAAGTAGGAACACTCTGTAATCGAGCTGTCGATGTGTGAGTTCGTGATTGAGTGTTCAAAGATCGCCACTTCTCTTGGCCGAGCTTACGTCAGCGCTAGCTTCTCCACCCCGCGACCGAGTAAAAGCCCCAAGGACATAAAATCAGCCTCCCGATGATTGTTTTAAATCATACTCTTCCCCACCAGATACTAGCATCTACCTTGCTTGTGTTGTTCCGCTCTGCACAACCCTGTTCGCACCTTGATGGCGCGTAGCACGACAACGTCATTTCAGTCCCCGCATTCTGTCTATGGCTCTCAAGCAGCAGGCTGTTGTACCACCAAACTCGATACTATTATAGTGGAAGAAGTTAGCTTGTGCTACGAGATACCCACCACCATTCACATTCATCGATCAGACGCTGCAGGACAAGTCACGGGTCACCCGGAATAGCGAGATCGGTGGTTTCTCCAAAGCACTGTAAATCTAGAATTTCGAAGAACTGGTCAAAGCACAAGAAAAGGTCTTGGAGATGGACGGCGTCAAGGAAATGAAGAGCTAGGCGGATGCAGCAGCGCGAATTATCAGACCACTTGAACAAATCGTCCAAGACAAAGGTTCCGAGACATAACGATAAGCCTCAATTAGTGCACTAACAACTTCTCAACGATTGGATAGCAGGCGACCAACAAGGCTCTGCACCGTCACTTCGCGCAAAAGGTCCGATCCAAAGTAACCACGAAAAGCAGTTCCTGTGCAGTCTGCCAGACGCACACGAAGTGATCTAGCTTTTGCAAGAGATGATGACGATCGAATGGCAAAGCAGCCAGCATGTCAGCTGAGCGTAGAAAGCACTCTAAGCGGTAAGAAAGGCCGAGGGAAAGAGGGAGTCAGCCACTGCCAATACCGATCAATGCAACAACAATGGCATGACGAACATTGATGTCGACGCAATTAGCAAAGACGGCAGGCCGACCAAGAAGAAGCTGACGAGGAGGAAGAGTGCGACACTAACGAAAAATCGGTTATCTGTGAAAGGTACTGCGAGATGCCCTTTTCCACACGTACACTGCTTTGAGGAAGAAGCCTACAGCCACATTCTCATTTCTTCAAAGTTATCTTCATGGTTTCTAGGAAGCAATATGGCCGATGTCAGAATCTGATCCGCGCAGTCAAGGTAATCGTGAAACAAGTGGTATAAGCATCAACTATGCTGTTAGTCATATGCGTTGATACTAAACCATCTAGGACAACGAGAACAAAACTTAGGTATCGAGACAAAGGCGTAGAAGAACTGTCTCACTCAAAGTGCAGTCGCAAATATTGAGTCTGAAAGAATACAATCGAGATGTCGCAGCATTCTAGCCTAGGAATGCATATTACTCTTTCCCTATCTCTCCCGTCATCTCTATGCTCCACCATCATCCTTACCCTCCTAACCCTCGCCGCAACATACCCCTTCACCCCAAACGTTTCCTGCTCTCCTGTGCCACCATCGCCGCGCTCGTGCTGCCCCCGCACGCCACCGGCAGAGATATATGCATCACGGAGTGTGTGGGAGCGCGCAAGAAATGCGGAGCGTTCGCTATGTTGGGATAGAAGGCGACGGATTTGTGGTTCTTGATTCCAGGGAAGGCTATGGATAGCTTGGGTGGTGGGAAGAGGTGAAATTGTATAGCCTCACGGCATGATGATGTGTCAATAGCAAGATGGAAGTAACGGGCTGGAGGGCACCAGTAGCGTAAGAAGTATATAACCGACATATCTGAATGCATTGAAGATATACACGACTCATCATTCCAATGCTATGAATTTCCTACTCGGACCACTATCTCATCGCCCTCCAAACCACACAGCTCTCACTCCTCCTCACCGTCCAGTGCCAACTTCTCCGCCACAACATCCACATCCTCCCAGATCGCGAACGGCGCTGCCTCCCACTGCTGCTCGACCTCTACCGGGGAATCGTCGCCAAGGGTGAGCTTGGCGCGGAACTTGCCGTCGCTCGACGGGATCTTGACCAGTTCTTGGAGGGGACCGGCACGCGGCTGCGATGGCGTGGCGATGTCGTCGGTGATGTGGTCTTTGGCCTGGTCAGCCGGAGCCTTGTTCTCGTCGTTGATGGGCTCGTCTTGAGCGAGCGCTGATGGCGTCAGTGCTTCTTCGGCCTTGATGTCGTGCTCGGTTGATGTAGCGGGGCGATTGAACGCCGTGCTGTAGGTGCGTTTGCGCTCGAGGTTGAGCATCGTGATGATGTAGAGTTTTTACTTGGTATGGTATGTGTAGTTGAATGAGTGGATGTCGTCTTCGAAGTATCTCGATGTAAGGGAAGATGTTGTTGCTGAAGAGCAGGTAATGGATTTTTGGAGATTGATATACCCTCCAGCAAACGCATCGTGGGCTTAGATATGCGGGAGATGAGCAGGGACTGGTCATGGGAGTTATTGTTTGAAACGGTTGGGAGTCGAGGTGAAGACGACTTTGGCGGTGGGTGAGGTGGTCTCTTTCACTTCCAGCGCGACGACATCTCCTCAAAAAGATCGGAACGGAACTCTGGCAATGAATCCATCGACTCGAACACTAAAGCCATTGTCGTTTGATTGCCTGATATGAAGCCCTCGACATGATCGGCACATATCTTGATGACAAGGCGGCGCAACTCATCCGCACTCGCCCGCCGTGATGGTTGATAGATTGCTCGTATAGCTCGTAAGAGCTGCTCTTCGCTCCCATTAACCATCAAGACATGATTTGCAAGATCCCCAAACTTCTGGAGTGCAAGCTTTTTGAGCCCAGGACAGCCATAACGCTCGGCGAGCATATAAACGTCAACATGAGGGCGGAGTTCCGCAACTTCGTCTATAGCGGAGTCCATCTCTTGAGATCTGTCCGTATAGTCGAGCTGGTAGCAGTACTGCATCATTGCAGCAACGGCGTCAGAGTCGTCTGCGCTGAGATCGATGACATTCTTTGATGCCTTCTATCACTCGTTAGCTCCACGAAGTCGTCTGTAGTCAACTCCAACTTACGGGTGTCCTCATGATAGCACATATCCTTGAGAACCACCGAGAATGATGGCACATAATTGTCCGATCCACGTGGTACACATCGTCTTTACATTTAACCACCAAGTCTGAACACTGCCACTGCGAGGTCGAAGGGCGAATGGTAGGCAGCGACGCGACATGTGTACTCCATCGTAAAGTCTCCTCAGATGGCCGCCGCGGCCGTAGCGGTGGCTGCCGTTGCTGATACTGTGGCGGTGGTGGAGGAGGAGGGAGCTGCCGCTGATATTCTGCGTGGGGTTGCGACTGTGCCTTCTTATGAAATGGCTGAAACACCCGTGGTAAAGTAAACGAACTACCAGACAAGGTTTTCCGGTGCTGAGGTCTCCTCTTGGCGTCCACAGAACCAACAGACGATGCCGACGTTGAAGTATTTGAGGCAGTGGATGATGTACGATGAAGAGAAGACGCATCCGAAGAGGTGGTCGACAAGCGGGATCCGGCGTTTGAGCCGCTAACACTGTATCGCGTGGGACGATAGAGGTCTAATGGTGAACTGCTTTCGAATCAGCAGGGAGACAGGAAACTGGGATTGGCTACGCACATGCTGATCATTGGCGTAATAGACATCCTGTCGGCTTGGTGCTTCTGCGGATAGCGTATCCCGCGCTTGGATGTCGTGATAAATATGGAAGTCACAAAAAGCCTCTATCGATATCAAGCTGAGCAACGCGAGAGGCCCGCAAAACCAGGTCAGGTCCATGCGGGTGCCATATTGTATATGTTTACAGAAGCTCGACCGCCACCCAAGCGCCATAGCCCAAATCAACCCATGGTGCGTGGGTGTAGGGATGGGTAGAGGGAAAAGTCCACCTAGATTCCCGCAGTGTTAAGTGTGAGGTCGCATTCTATATGAAATAGATCATACCCGCCAATGAGCGATGGCAGCGGTATTAAGCTCTACGGCGTGTGACCCAGATTTTGCGGCTTATCGATAGTGCTTAATACCGGTTTGTGGAACGAGAACAACCGATGCCGCTGAAGTCTGGGGAAGACTGGGGTAGCGCTCCCATCTTGCCTCTGGCAGTCCATTTTCGTGCTGGCAGCTGATGCCGACTTCCTCTTCAAGTCAGTTGGGGAGGCGCCGTTCCTTCACGTAGATTGTAGGCGGAGGATGATGCATCGTTCCGCCAGTAGCCGATGCGGGCTTTAGCCATTGTGCCGCACCACATTGAGATGAAACCGCACTAGAGTTGTTCTCTGCATGTTCATCAAGATGTTGCAGTAAAACATTTTCGTACGTGTCCACTTTGCTCGCCGGAGAATGAATATAACATTCGTATGACAGAAGTCGGTCAGATGTTAAGTCACTGTGGCTGCAGACAATCTGTGATTGCTTCTAGCATGCTGCGAAGGATGCACCGATGATTATTGTGAGAACGAAGGTAACAAGCCAATATTTCGGACAACATCGGCATCCGTCGTGTCTGGAGGTAAAAGTGATAATGGGACAGGTGGCAAATGTAGTCGAGAAAGTGCCGAGTACAGCAATCCCATGTCGGTGCACAAAAAGGCATGGTGATGTCATAGGGCGGCCCGACTCCGTCCACAAACGCTAGACACGAACGAGCTGTCAACGCGTCACAGCGCGTGTTTCTTCTCGCTGTCTTCTCCGCTCCCCAATAATTGGTAATGTGTGGCTTCTAGCTGCCGCTTACTACACAATTTGTGAAAGGCGTGCTGCTGGTGCAGCCAATGAGGTTGAGGCCGTTGTCACTGCCGACCTCGAAGCAATCGGCAAGCATCGAGCTATGCAAGCATATCGACAAATCTCAGATTCCCGCCATGTCAACCAGGCGCGTTCTGGCCGGAGATGTACTGTGCTTGCTTGTTGATAGGGCAACGTAGCGAGAGGTCTGTAAGCGTCATCGAGCATATCCCACGTTGTGCAATGATGGAAGGCCGACGGAAAATCCCTTGGTGTCAGTGGCGACATCATAGGTCGTAGTATTTGGTATAAGAGGTAAACTGGGCTTAAATTTCCCCTTCTTTGCTTTACAAACACCACAAGTCTTCACAAATATCGCTGTCACCATGAACGGACACGCAAACGGAAACACCAACGGCAACGGTACCGCCCAGGCGCCCACGGGCAAGCAGCAGGGCGATTCGTATCGCAACTACAATGACGACCGCGACGCCACAAGCCAAGAGACTCTCTACACAACGTCGAATGGCGTTCCCTACCCTCATCCATACGAGGTTCAGCGAGTAGGCGATAACGGCCCGTTGTTACTACAGGACTTCCATCTCGTCGACCTTCTTTCACACTTCGACCGCGAGCGCATTCCCGAACGAGTCGTCCACGCGAAGGGAGCTGGGGCTCATGGAGTGTACAAGACGACTGATTCATTGGATGATCTTTGTATGGCAGACATCTTCCAGGCCGGCAAAGAGTGCCCAGTGTCAGTTCGCTTTTCCACTGTCGGTGGAGAGTCTGGCTCCCACGACTGCGCTCGCGATCCTCGAGGCTTCTCTGTGAAGTTTAGGACTGCTGAGGGCAACTGGGATGTTGTAGCCAACAACACTCCTGTCTTCTTCCTCCGCGACCCGGCCAAATTCCCACACTTCATTCACACTCAGAAGAGGCATCCTGCCACCCATCTCACACACGTCGATGATTCAACAAATTTCTGGGACTACGCCTCGCAGAACCCCGAGTCGGTCCATCAGTTTATGGTTTTGTTTGGAGATCGTGGTATCCCAAAGGGCTACCGCAAGATGCACGGCTACATTGGCCACACACACAAACTTGTGAACAAGAACGGCGACTGGGTGTACATGCAACTCCACTTCAAGTCGAAGCAGGGCACTGACTTCATCACGCAAGAAGACTCGTTCAACTACGGCCCTGACTACTCTACAAAAGACCTTTTCACCTCCATCGAGAACGGCGATTTCCCCAGCTGGGATGTCAAGGTGCAAACCATGACGGCCAAGGAGGCTGAGGACCTGTGGGAGAAGCAAGGCATCAACGTCTTCGATTTGACACACGTGTGGCCACAGGGCCAGTTCCCTCTCCGCAAGGTTGGAGAGTTCACCCTCAACGAGAATGTGCGCAACTACTTCGCCGAGATCGAGCAGATCGCGTTCAACCCAGCACATCTCGTGCCAGGTATCGAACCATCAGCCGACCCCGTCCTACAGTCGCGTCTTTTCTCATACCCAGACACCCACCGCCACCGCATTGGTGCCAACTACCAACAATTACCAGTGAACCAGCCACGCGTCCCCTACCGCATGGCCAACTTCCAGCGTGACGGCCAGATGGCATTCTACAACCAGGGCTCACGGCCAAACTATCTGTCTTCCATCGAGCCCATCGGCTTCCGCGCCCGCTCAGTCAACTTCGACAAAGTGCATGGTCACTTCACAGGCGAGGCTGTAACGTTCTTGTCCGAGATCCGACCTGAAGACTTCAACGCTCCACGCGCACTATGGGAAAAGGTCTTCGACGATGGTGCCAAGGAGCGCTTCATCAAGAACATCAGCGGCCACATGGAGACGTGCACTGACAAGGAGATCATCAAGCGCCAGATTGCCATCTTCCGCGAGGTGTCGGAGGACATTGCGAGCAGGATGGAGAAGGCGACTGGCGTCAAGGGATACGATGGTATCAGCGGGCTGAGCTTCAATGGCACACTTAATGGCATGACCAAGGACAAGAAGCTGAGGCCTGCGAACGGTGTCGATAAGAAGGCTGGCGCAAATGGCGCCCCGGTCGCTGGCACACATGCTGAGCACTACGATAGTGGCAAGCAGTGAGTGGGTTGTTTAAGTAGTATGCAATCATTGTAGATAGTATGTACATGAATAATAGTATGTAATGATGCTATGCAGTTATCGTGGTGATGTTTCAAAGAAGGGTGCGTCGCTCCAATCATAGGCGGGCGACCCCTCGTGTGAATGGCAACCGCGCCTGCCCTCGTCGGGCCTTGAATCGCGACACCACTTGTCACCGCCTGTTCTTTTGCCAGCAACGCCTGTACCCCTCACCTTCCGTCGCTCGATACCCTCGATACAGCTGCACACAAAAGACGTGCCGCATCTCTTCGCTATTTGACGTCTCCCACGCTTCCGACACCCAAATGGCCTCGAAAATGGACTGCCGAGGACAGATGCGCTCATCGGAAATGGAGGTCACGTGCCGATACTACGGCGGGCTGTTGGTGCCCGGTTGACACTTTCGCGTTCCTCCCGCTGCTTGGGTGTGAAGGACTCGGCTCGATTTTACTCCTCACTGCGCCAGCTCGTCACCCTCGACCCCATTGCCCCAGCACACCGCCCAAGACGTCCCCTTGGTCCCAGATGATGCTTTCTTCACACATTCGCATCACTTTCCAAGCGCCAATCCGCACTGCCGTCGCCCTTTGAAGCTCGTGGAGCTTTTGTCCCGCTGTCTCCGCACCTGCAGCGTCACTGCCGCGCCCCAGCAACCCGCACCCACACTTCTCAGAGGGGTGCTGTCGCGATCCAGCGACACGTCTGCTACTGTATTGCGTCCTGCCAGCCTCGTACCGGCTCGTTGCCAATTGGAATCGGTCCTTCTGCGTCTCCTCACGTCGCCCTCCTAGTCCTCCCCCAGGCACACACAGCGCCATCTAGCACTCGCAGCCTCCTCCCGTTGCCGTTTCAGTGCCTCACCGTCTATCGGAAGGCAGTAGACGCACCGCAATGTCACCGCGCAGGTCTTCGCGAGCGCGCACCACCCAGCCCCCGCCGAGCGTTGCGACCGCACACAGCACATCGTCGTCGTCCGTCTCGTCAGCGCGCACAGATCGAGCAGGACGAGCAAGTAACAAGCAGGCGACGCCGCAGAAATCCCTGACCCCGCACTCGCTCTCCTCAGAGGAGCCTGAAGAGCCACCGCGCGACACGCACATCGAGCCGCCGTTGACACGACGCCGAACACGCGAGCAGGACAACGACGAGGAAGAGACGACGAAGCTCGAGGACGAGCTCGATGACGACATGGCAGAAGAGGACGAAGTCACACGCTGCGTATGCGGCTTCCAAGAGTACCCGGGCTCGCCCTCGGACGCTATCAAGTCTGGCTCTGCCCTGGCCGATCCTGATGTGCCTGCCGACGATCTAGGCGGCCTGTTCATCCAATGCGACGTGTGCAAGGTCTGGCAACACGGCGGCTGCGTGGGCATCATGCAGGAAGAGGCCAGTCCTGACGAGTACTTCTGCGAGGAGTGTAGAAAAGACCTCCACAAGGTCATGACGAGTCCAAAAGGGTGCGTTCTCCGTTATCCCATCGGGTTTCGATCTCACGCTGGACGATACTGACGCTTCCCATAGTCAAAAGTACTCCCGCTACATTCCCGTCTACGACCAGCAACATGGCAAGCACCGCAAGTCCTCCGTGTCCAAAGATGGCGAGAAGTCGTCTGGCAGAGACAAGGATCGTAGCTCGAGAGCCAGCGTCGACTCTTTCGGCAAACGGCGCTCCACAATGAACAGCCGCGCAGCATACGACGAAGACGAGGTGCTGAGGAAGGTCTTGGAGGAGAGCAAGCACGAGGGTGCAGCGGCGTCGGAAAACGGCACCCGCAAGAAGAGGAGCCGTGAGGATAGCGAGGAGTGAGTTGTGCTTGCTGCAATACGGGACCAAAGGCACGGAAGCTGACAAGCTTTGTCACAGGATCAAGCCAGAAATCAAACGACAGCGAACAGGCTCGCGCTCCCCGAGCGGCTCACCCGTGCTAGAGTCGGAAGACGAAAGCACGAGAGCGTCGGCACCCCGGCAGAAACCACGCGGCGCCGCAGCTCGAAGCCAGCACCAGAAGGAGCAGCGCGAGAAGGAGAAGGAGAAGGAGCGCACCGAAGCCGCGAGCAGGCGGAAAGGTCGCGCAGAGCGGAGGAAAGGCGACGGTATGTAGACAGCCTGACACACGTAGCTCAATAGCTGACACTTAGAAGAGGGCGAGCCACTCGAAGCTACACCCACGCCCGCTCCCAACGAAGAGCCCGTCATGGCTCCAGCAGTCTCCGAATCCGCTCCCCCAGACATGCTGACGGCAGAACTGAAGCAGGCCCCTGCTCCACGACGCGGCGGTCGGCCGCCACAAAAGCCGCGCGGTAGGCTCGGTCGCAATCAGTACTCACGAGATACTGCGCCTCCCACAAACGGCGCTTCGCCCGCAGACAACACGCCACACTCGCCGCAAGCTAGCGCCACAAACGGTGTGAGCAACGGACATGATAGCAGTGACGGCGCAGGGGGGGCCAAGCCGGCCAAGACTAAGAGCTGGCGGCTGCAGAAGCTCTCTTGGAACGACATACGGCGGCCAGCTGGCGCTATGCAAAACTACATCGCCCAGCGGCAGGTAGAAATGGCAGTCGAGAAAATTGTGACAGCGCCAGCTGTTCAGCCTACAACGCCTCTGACAAATGGCACCACGGCACAGGATGAACCGAAAGCAGACGAGGGCGATATTGGCAAGTTCAGGGACCTCAGCACTACACAAATGATGGACCATCTGAGCCGCGACCTCGTACACTGGCAGCAGATGATCACACATCCGAGCGACAAATGAAGAGAGTCGCCTCGCTACACATAACTAATGAAACCTCGGATACCACGGCGCATTGGCATTACTGAATCTTTTTTGGGCAAGACCTCGTACAACGGCGTTCGCAGTCAGGCCTGACGTCTAGAACTGCATACTGGGTCACTTTTCTCTTCATCGTTACGGATACCCTCCACTTCGTCTTTGGACGCACATTGCATCAGCAGGACTATAGCGGAGCATAGGCGTCTTTTCTCGTCTCTCTCTACAATTTCATCGCCTCTTTGTATAAACGTAGTACAGGCCTTTTTATGCGGGACACATAGTTTATGTGCGAGAGTGTCGCGACATAGTCGACTCTCGCAGGGAATGGAAAGCATTTGGAACATTGTCTTCATTCAACTTCGAGCATTGTGTATTCGATGTACTCTTGCATTCCTATCTCATCCTCACCACCCTTCCTTCACGCACCCAACGCCTAGATCACTCCCCCTTCCCAACCTTCACCTCCAAAACATCCGCCCCCCTCCCCAACTTCAACATCTCAAGCACCGCACCGAAATTCTCATCCGTCAGCACCGTGTACTCTGGCCAGATCTTGCCATCCCGGCTCTTGAGGTCCCAGTGTATCTTGAACTCCTGGATCGTTTCTTTGGACCCCTCGTCGTTCTTTTTGTACTTTCCCATGAACTCGGCGCAGTTGGGGGATGACGCGATGGTGGTGGTTATGAGCTTGTTGAGCGATTTGAGCGTGGGCTTGGAGGAGGGGTCGAGTAGGATTATTTCGTGCCGCGAGGAGGGGGCGAGGGTGAAGAGGAGGGGGAGGGACATTTTGTTTTTGGGTTTGGGAGTATCTGAGGGTTTGTTAGGATTGCGTTCTGGTAGCGTAGTCTTTGAACCTACAGTGAGTTGTAGATGGTGTGCTGTGTGTTGTGCAGTATGTAGATAGTTTCAAACGGCGCGGTAAGATGTAAGTATTCTAGCAAGTAGCGTCCTACTTAGTTCTCCATACGTCAAAACACAAACTTTCAAGCTTCGCGCCCGTGTGCGACGGACGTGTACGTCATTGGCAAGGGTGCTCGACGCCGCGAGCATCTGCGATTCGCGAGCGGGGGACAGGGGTTGGGTTGGGGTCCCCACCATCGCGACGGTTTCATCGCAACGTTGTTCACGACATTTGGGGTGGAAGAAGGAAGGAAAATCGATTGATGCCGCTATGTCTCAATGCATCTCTATACATTTGCTGAAGCAACTTATCCAAAGATATAAGACCGAGAAAGAAAAATGATTTGCAAGATACCCCAAGTCCATTCAAAGGCCCTTGATCTTCTCCTCCAGAGCGCGCTTGATAGCTAAATCATCTCGTTAGCATATACACCATCAATCAAAGGGACATCGAAACTTACCGTTACAGCTGTCATTCGCATCACCAAACAACATCTTCGTATTCTCCATAAAAAACATCGGATTCGGCACATCCGCATACCCACTCGCCATCCCGCGCTTCATAATAACAACATGCTTGCTCTTCCACGCATGCAGCACGGGCATGCCCGCAATTGCGCTGCCTGGCTCCATCGCAATCGGGTTGACAGTGTCGTTTGCGCCAATCACGAGCGTGACGTCCGTGTCCGGGAAGTCGTCGTTGATTTCGTCCATCTCGAGCACGATGTCGTATGGCACCGAGGCTTCGGCGAGGAGAACGTTGCATTGGCCCGGCATGCGGCCGGCGACGGGGTGGATTGCGAACCGCACGTTTATGCCTTTTGAGCGGAGGGCGGTGACGAAGTCGGAGATGGCGTATTGGGCTTTTGCGACGGCCATGCCGTAGCCGACGACCTGGTGGTGTGTTAGCTGCGGCGATGATGAATAGGCATGTAGACTTACGATGATCACGTTCTCGGCATTGGCAAGTGCCTCGGCCGTCTCGTCGGCGGTAGTCTTGGTGATTTCTCCTTCGATCTTTGTCTGGGATTGGGCGGTTGGTGCTATGCCGCCGAAGAGGACGTTTGTAATGGATCTGTTCATCGCAATGCACATGATATACGAGAGAATCGAACCTGAGACACCGATTAGAGCACCGATTGTGGTTAGCAGCGAGTTGTCCAGCATGAAGCCTTCTGCTACTAAAGCGAATCCAGAGTAGGCGTTAAGAACGGTGATGACAACAGGCATATCTGCTCCACCAATCGCTGCGGTTGTGGTGTAGCCCTTGATGAAGCTGAGCGCAGCGTTACCGCAGAGACATGCTGCACCGATGAGGGGTGCCCCTGGTGCCCATGCAAGGAACGCGCCGAAAGTAGCGACGTTCGCACCGAGGAGTGAGCTGTTGATCAGATGGCGTCCTGGTAAGTTGATGGGTTTCGAGGACATTTTAGCAGCCAATTTCAGGAATGCGACAATACTTCCAGTGAATGTCACTCCGCCGATGAGCACACCGAGGTATGCAGAGACCATATGCAGAGTCGAGATTTCACCAGTATGGCCAATAACGCTGCCAATGCTGGTAAGCACTGCTGCAAGACCAACAACCGAGTGTAGAGCAGCGACAGTCTGTGGAAGGCCTGTTGGTGTGATACGTCTGCCAATGACCATGCCCACAACACTTCCAATCGTGGCAAGGCCCGCAAACTGTGTGAGTGTTTCGCCAGAGAGTCCAACTGCAGCTAGAGATGCAAGGATACCAGAAAACACTCCAAGTATTCCAAGAAGATTGCCTCTTCGAGCGGTGGTTTGTGAAGCAAGACCAGAAAGCGAAGTCATGCACAGTATACTACTCACGAGGTAGCCTGCCTGCACCAAGCCAGCCATGCCGGAAGATGCGGCGTAGATGAATCCACCGCCAAACAAAGTAGCCGGGATAGCATACAGCCAAGGGTATTCTTTGGGGTCAGTTGGCCGTCGGAACATGTCCAGCATGCGCTTTGTGATAACGAAGCCTCCGGAAACATTGACGAAAGCGAGCAAGACAGACAATGCACCCAGGGTCTGAGGGATCGTCTCTGGAAAGTATCCGCCGCCCATAACGTATAGACCACCAATACCGACCATACCAGAAATGGCATTTGTGACGCTCATCAGTGGGGAGTGGAGGGCAGGGGCGACACCCCATACCACTCGGTATCCGATCAGACTGGCTAGTGAAAATGTAAAAGCGTTGGCCATAAAAGCTGCACCAGTGAATTTTCCGAGCGTCAGAGCGGTTGCCATGGCACCGGTTACACCGGCAACTTGTCGGGTCTCGCTTTGCCATGGTGTCAAGGCGACGATATTGGCGACTTGGTCCGCTGGAGAAAGCGCTGGTTTGGCTTGTACAGGTGGAGGTGCAGGTCTGGGAGCGGGTGGCAGGACTTTTCCGTCATACGTTACGATAGCCTAGACACCGACGTATATAGTTAGCGAGTGGTTTTCACGTAGTGCACAGAGGAAGTACGTACACCTCTTGTTACTTCGTCTGTAAGATCAACATCGTAGTACTTCTCCCTTTTGTCCTTTGGTATCAACGAGAGCAGAAACTTGGTGACGTTGTTGGAGTAGAGAGTTGATGACTGGGTAGGTAGACGAGATGGCAGATCAGTGTAGCCTTCATAGTGTCAGTATATCCACAGTTGCGTTCGGTCAGATCTTACCAATGACAGAAACACCGTTGTATTTGGCCAATTTGCCAGGAACTGTAGCTTCGCAGTTTCCACCTGCTTCAGCTGCAAGGTCAACTATGACTGAGCCAGGCTTCATAGCGCCAAGCATCGCCTTAGTGATCAGCTTTGGGGCGGGCTTCCCTGGAATCAAGGCGGTTGTAATGACAATGTCGACTTCTCGGCATTGCTCATGGAATAGTTTCATTTCAGCCTCAATGAACTCCTTCGACATGACTTTTGCGTAGCCGCCAGCGCCTGACCCATCTTCTGATACGCCAGTCACCTCGATGAATTCAGCGCCCAATGACTGAACTTGTTCGCGAGCAGCACTACGCGTATCGAAACCTCGGACTATCGCACCCATGCGGCGAGCTGTAGCGATAGCACTCAAGCCGGCTACACCTGCACCGATGACCAGGACCTTGCATGGTGGGATCTTGCCAGCAGCGGTGACCTGTCCAGTGAGGAAACGTCCAAACGTGTTCGAAGCTTCTAACACAGCCTTGTAACCGGCAATATTGGCCATGGAGCTCAACGCGTCAAGGACTTGAGCACGTGAGATACGAGGTACCATGTCCATTGCAAATGCAGTAGCTTTTCGGGCAGCAATGCGATCGACGGTAGGCTTGTTCTGGACGGGGTAAAGGAAGGAAATCACCGTTGCACCCTCACGGATGGCATCCACTTCGGCATTGTCTCCATCGATGCTAAGTGACCGAACCTTGAGCAAGATGTCACTCTCAGAGAAGACGTTCCTGCGATCCACGGTCTTGGCACCGGCGAGTTCATAAGCCTCATCCGTGAATTGAGCCTCAACGCCGGCACCCTGCTCGATCAAAACACGTGAGAACCCTTTCTTGAGTAACAGTGCCACGTTCTGCGGTGTAATGGCGACACGACATTCGCCAGGATAGCTTTCCTTTGGGATCCCTATAGTAAGGTTTTCGTACTTTCCTGATGAGAAAGGTGGGCTAGTCGGGAGCTCCGCATCGTCATCGCGCGGCTCCGCAGCTGCATGGGTTGCGTAACGGGCGAGTGCAGTAACCTGCGAGACATGCTGCTGCAGGCATAGCGATCGTGGACGGGTGAGACTCCGCGCTCCCGCAGTTGGTAGTTGAGCATTAACGTTGTTCGAGTGATGGATCTCCCGCTGAATCCCTGATCCCGAGCGAATGGCGGAGACAAAAGCGTAAAGCTTGGAGCTAGATGTGGTGTTGCCCCGCGAGGCCAGCGCCCTGTAGCCGGCGAGACAGTTGGCCGAGGCGCTCATATCGATGTTGTCTCGGAGGTGAGCGAGCAAAGGGAGCAATTTAGAACCCGCATCTGCTGGCAACTGGCAGAGGAGAAGATGAGGCTAACTAGGCTTGAGGAGGCTGACGCTGTGAGAGAAGCACCGAAGGTGCCACGGTATGCGAAAGCGGGTGGTACATAAGGCGGTACTTTTGGGCCGCGTTGCTTGTTGATGGCTGCTTTCGCGTCGTGTTTTGCCGATGATCCAGCTTCCCCGCACCAAACACTGTCCATGCAGGGCGCGCTTACCCCACGCTCGACCCCAGGTCACACGATCCCCGCAAATGCCATTTGCTTTCGCCCCACTGGTTTGCAACTTTACTTCTAGTTGAAGACACGAGTGAGTATGGAGAAATAGCAGCACGCTTCCTACGCTTTGTCTGTATTTACGCTGGTCTCGACGTCGAACATGCGCTACCTTATTCCATCCTCTCTCGTCATGCAGCACATAGATCACGCGCAGTGGGGCGCAGTCTACCAAGCACTTGGGCTCCTTCCTTTCGCGGGTCGTCTCTGACCCGTCAGGATTGCTGACACTACCATGCGAGATGCTGTCCAATCAGTAGCACGGAACAAAGGATTTTCCAAAAAGTTAGGCGTTAATCAAATTCTCGAAACCATTTCCGCCGACAGGTAGAGAGGACAGACACACTAATAAGCAAACGTCCTTCGAACACCAAGTTCTTGTTAACAATACTTTTGGTTACAAGGATGGAAAAGAACCCGAAAATCCCTTAGAGAAGTCGTATACACCGTAGAAAGGGAAAGGATATCGCTTCTCGTCCGAGGCGTTGCTGTCATCCTCTCATAGCCATCACCAACGGTTTAAGCATCTCGAGACTACTCGTCGCGTTCAGTCTTCCGGTCAAGGCCCCAATTGAAGCTGACGTTGACATCGACGTCCCAGGTGAAGGATTTCTGGCAGCCCCATTTCGAAAATCCGCCGGCGGAGATGTCGAGGTTGACCTGCTGGGGGTGGGCCCTTCAGTGAAGAGACGACAATTAGTGTCGAAGTCTTTGCTGGCCTTCTCGAGGTAAACAGTTGGGATTGGACACAGTCACCCTCTTTAGATGGTATTAATTTCCAAGCGAACGACGTGGAACTTAAAACACTGGAGTCGGTGATGATGATATTCTCAGTTGTGAGCTAAACCCTCTTTATACCTGTGAAAGTTGCTCCTCGAGACCTCGGTAGAGCTCATGAGGCTACATCATTAAGCGAATGATTCCAATACCTAGGTATGGCTAGCTTCCGGGACGGCGTTCTTTAACTGAACTACGATCGTTGAACGCCATGGCGTAGTGTTTCAACGTTTAATAATCCGTCATGGAAATTGAGAGGGGTTAGTGATGAAATGTCCTGACACTGCGTTGAAACATTGGGCGAAGGCCAGGCGTGAGTTTATCGTCCAACTGGATTATACAAGAAGACGCCGGAAGTCCTCGTCTTTCTTGAGACTCATTTCTCGTGTAAGTCCGATGGCAACGATACTGTGACTGCTACTCATTACTGAAAATAGAAAACTGCATGTGCTTAATCATAGCGACTAAGCCCAGGTCCTCGGAGACTTTGTGGTCAATGCAGCAGACCTTCCGACACAGCATGGGTGTTCGAAGGGTCAATGGGAGCACTAAAGCCAGTCTATTAGTCGCCATAAATGAGCCGCCGCGAGACCAGTAACTGTTCAAGTCATTCAGCGCAGACCTAGTGATCAGTTCGGGACCTGCATATTGGCCGAGGATAGGCAATTCGACACGTGCCATTTTCCAGACCGATGCTCAGATCCGCATATTGAAGTCCACCCTGCAATACCTTGGTAACAAAAAGCGGGAACACGATCTGCCTCCGGGACTGCGATTGTCAGTCGTGGAGGCGGATAAAGCGACGACATTGTGCGTACTGAACCATGGTTCGGGGAGGAAACATGCCGAGGTGGTGTCACGACCACCATAGATCCTAGTCGACACACGACGACTTAAAACCGCATGGCGATAAAGTGAGTTGTGATGAGATGGAGAAGCCGTCATTCTTCGCAAATCTTAGGGTGTGGCTTACATAACCGGGCGATCGCTTTAGTGCGAGCGGAAGACTGCCAGCCACGTGTTGGCTTCGGCGGCCGAGTTCATCTCCTTCTTCACGACAGCGATCAGCCTACTTTCCACGCTCCCACACGTGCGCTGCCACGGCCACGTTAGCCAGAGGGTCCATCGCATCTTGGATGTTGATAGAGAGTGCTACTGCCGAGGTTTTTGACGCTTGTGCGGTCGAATGTCGGGCAACTGTCGACACAACCAGCATGCAAGTTCATTGAAGTTGTTCGTAGCATAACGAACATGTTGTCTTGATTATGCCGCCTTTGCGAGGACTTCGTGCCATTACTTTCGCTCCAAGAACTCAAGACGATGCTAGCTCATCGGAGTTGACTATACACCATATTTAAATGTCAAGAACACGGACTCGGCGGGCATGCTCCTGTAGCTACAGCCCATAGAAACCAAAGGAGGGCATCGGACACAGTCCTTAAGGATACACTCGAGGCACTCCCCGCTACGTGGTCTGGCGTTAGACATGCGGTCAGCGAGGAGAGGAGGAAGAGAGAGGATGCCTCTCGCTCCAATACCCCATCGTGCGCATACGTATTCTACGTGTTCATTTGGTAGCTATTACATCTTGCAGTTACTTTCATTGCCCATCCACGATGAAGAGAATTGGTATGCGAAGGCGGGTTCCTAGGCTTCATCGAGAGCAGGCGGACTCCGGTCCAGGCGCCAAGTAACATCACCTTCATGTGTGCGCTAAAGATAGCATAGTACATACGGGTTGCATAACTTTCACTTTCACAACGCGCGGGCTTGCTCCAAGACCAATGAAAGAAATGGCCAAATACCAAAGAAGCACACGATTCTTCGCCTGCTCCCGTCCTTTACCGTCTAGCGTGCAGGCACTGCTTACTTGGATCTTGCTGGAGTGCAATTTTCTTCCAGCGATTATCAATCTAGATCCGCCGAACGATACCTGAAGCCATGCTTCCTGTGGGCGCCGGGAATAGGATGTTTAGATCCGAGCTACCTGGCTTACCTGCCGTGAAATGTGGGGTTATCATGCGACTGCGGCATGATGAACGGATTGACAGAGTTATCCGCCATGCCTTTTCCTGGCCACACTGCGCACCTCCAGCTCAGGCGTCCTGCAATTATTACACATGGTTCGATTGAGGGTCTAGAGCTGCTCATACGGTTCCCAAGACAAACGATCACCGGTGTGTAGGGTTGTACGAGACAATGGACGCACAGAGCTACAAAAGTGAGGATTTGAGTTGCAAAACTGATCAGAGTCGGCTTCGTATACAAATTATCCGGAAACGAGGCGTACTGGCAGCCGACGATTGAGGCGGAGTCCAGCGATAATGGATCGATTAATGTACGTTCATATGTGAGGAAATTGATCAGAGAACACGATGAGTGGATCTTCTAATACTCTGCACTCATCTACTCCTTCTCGAACATGCGCGGTTAGACCAACCGGCGGCTCGCGGCCTTGCTAATCCCTGCTTAAATCTGCAGGGTGATCGGGATTGGCGTGCCCGCTTTTTTCAGATCGCATATTACCCAATTAAGCGACCCGTTGATGAGCGCCGATATTGGTCAACAAATTGCAGTAGACCAGATCGAGGCCTGGTCTGTAAGCACAACTACCCTGGATGTCGGGATTTTAGATGGGACTCTGGCGAACAGCTTGGCTACAGCATTCTTACGGACACAACTCGAGACTGGATTCTATCACCTGACCATCGAAATGTCACTTTGGCGGCGCCATATTACGCTCCCTTGTCGAAGTTATTTTAGGTTTCGACGACGGGGAAGCGAATGCATGCAGGTCCCGAGGCAGTTCTGCGGGGGATATGCAATTAACCTTCCAGCGAAGCTTTTCGTATCCGCACTCTAATTCTTTGTTCCGTCATGCTCGGCCCCTAAACGCGCCACGACAAGAAGGCAAAAGTTTCCGCGGACCGCGGTTACCAATGGCGATCACTATTTCTGCTGGAAATATAGGAGGGTGGGAGATGTCGGCAAGGATAGCCAGAATGGCGTTTCATGCTTGGGTCTCTGGTACGTCTCGGCCACATTCTCGTATTTGCCATTTGAGGCAGGTCAAGACTGCGACTGGAACATGTCACTCAATATGGCCTATGCAATGAACACCCAAATAACCCGGTACTGACATTATCATATCGTGGTCTTAATACCGGACAGCGTGCCAATGGCTAAGATTAGCAGCGGTCTAGCCGCAAACGATGTCACGATGGTTCGTACTGCTATACTGCCATGACGAGCAATAGTCTGGAGAAGTGGCCAGACAGTCTCAAGTATGAGGATCTACACTAATAGATTGACGATCGAACTTGGTCAGTGGAGTATAAAGCTGGTCTTTCCCCCCTTCTGTTGTTGATCATCTCAGATCATCACCAGCATCCTTTCCCAGCATCTTACCAATCATCACTCACGCAGTTCATTACCACTACTAGTCTAAAACTTCTCAAAATGCATTCCAAGATCGCCGCCCTCCTGCTCCCGGTCCTCGCCGCAGCCTACCCACAGGCGTCCGCGCCAGTCCCTGAGCAGATCACCATTGTCGACACCACCTACTCAGGCAACGGCTGCCCTCAAGGCTCCGTTTCCACTTCCACCTCTGATGACAAGACCGTAAGTCCCCTTCATCAATGCAATCAATCCACCATTCTCAGTAATGGAAGAAAATCCACATGCCTGACCCCTACACCTTGGAGCTACCAAGACGCCACACAGGCTTCACGGTGAGAGACCTTTTACTCACAAAACCAACAGGTTATTACTTACGGCTTCGATAAATTCCAGACGTACATCGGCCCCGGCACCACCCCCGCAGACCGCTCCAAGAACTGCCAGTTGCACTTGAACCTCAAGTACCCAGGTGGCTTCCAGTACGCCGTCGTTGACGCCACGTACCACGGCTGGGCGCGTCTCGACGACGGTGTGACAGGGAGCTTCATCACGACATACTACTTCTCGCAGGACGCCGGCAAGACCGTAAGTCCCCGCGCCCTTCCAAACCCCCTTTCCACCTCATTCCGTGTCCTAACCATCCCTGCAGCAAACCACGCGCTCCTCCTTCCAGGGCGGCGGCCCCCTCCTCAACGGCCAAGTCTACACCAAGCAAGACAGCGTCGAGACAACCGCAACCATCTGGTCCCCTTGCGGCAGCAACGGCATCCTCAACATCAACAACCGCATCTCGCTCACCAACAAAAAGGCCGAGCAGGCCGGCGAGCTGTCCAACGACGACGCGACTGTCGCTTTCACCCAGCAGCTGCATGTTGCGTGGAGGAAGTGCACGCCTGGATCTGGCGCGGGATCTGGTGGCGATAACACTATTGGTATTGGAAACCCGAGCTCGGATGTTGTTATCGGGCATTAGAGTTTGAGTAGTGGGTAGTGGTAGTGCAGAGGAGGGAAAGGTGGGTGGGAAAGGATGCATTGTAAATAGCTGAACGGTTTTGGTTTTGAGATGAATCTATGCATATTTTTGTACGTGATCGTCTCTGGGTGTGATGACCGCACTTGACAACATTTAACCAACAAAGTTATGGACTGGAATGCTTCACCTCAAGCTGTTTACAGCATTTGCTAAAATGTTGATTGCCACAGTGTAGCATCTTCAATTCCCGTTGACCCTGGATGTTAACGCGTAATCACATTTCACTCGCCATGTACGACGTTGATTCAGTCGAGTGACACAGATGCGCAAAATGACCAGACATGGAGGAGCAAGCGCGTGCAGGAAATGACATGCATTGAAATGATTGGTACCCAAATATTCGCTGTAAGAGATACTAACAATAGCGCAAACCGATCCCTTGCGCCGGGCATGCAGATCCATGCAGCCACATGTACAACCGCATCCGAACTTCACTTGCTTCCCCTATGTTGTACAAAGCACCCAGAGACGTACAAGAAGCCAAAATATCAACACACATCGTACAAGTTGCCACCCAAATGAAACCGTTGAACGTGGCAACATTGCCCCTTCCCCACCACGAGAGATGGTTACATCAGCGCCTCTCTTCAGCGAGACATGCGTCTATCCTGGATGGTGCGGAGAACCTCGAGCCATCCGCCGTCATCAACATCGGAGCTCCCTTCTCCTAGAAATGGAACGGAAAAGATCAGGAAACCGAGAAAAACTTAGTATGAGGCCATCATGTACTTACCATTATAATTATATGAAGCCAAGTTGGTCGATGGTCCAGCTCCTCCCACGACAACCAAGTTGCTGTCTACCACTTGCACCGACGAGCCATTGCCCGCAGACGATACCGGTTGTTCCGAGGCCGAGTTACGGATGCGAATCAATGTGATGCGGATGCGATAGGTACCCGCTTGTCGGATGATGAGGTCGGGGAAACGCATGTAGCCCACGCCATTGGGGTCGGCCATATCCATTGAAGCGATGGACCCATCCGCTTCGTCGTCTGCGAATGGGTGGATTGAGTCGAAACGCCGACCGACGAGCAGGGTGTTGAGTACAGATGGATCTGCAGGAGCTGCAGAATTGCCGGGAATCAGTGTAGCAACGGCGACAAGGTTGGCGGAATCGGCGACGGCATCTTCAGGGTCTGCATTGGTGGTCCGTAACCGCACAACGATGGATCCGGTGAGTGCTTGGCCGACACGTGCGCTCCGAGGCGGCTGGACCACGATGTCCATTGCGTAACGAATGTCCTCTGGTGAGAACGAATGGCGATCTGATCTTGATCGTCCCGAGGGTCGAGTAGAGGGCCTTGATCGGACAGATCTGCTACCTAGCGCCCTGGGTCTTGCAACGTCAGCCATGGATGAGGTGGCTCCGTTGACTTGGTTGGCTGTTTCTCCGTTGAGTAACTCTGCAATACGAGCTGAACGTCTCAGTGAAGCGTGGCTGCGGCTGCGTTGTGAGGTGGTACTGCGAGACGTGGATCTAACCCCGGTTGGTGATGGTGGATGTGATCTGTTTCCTCTGCGTGATGCGCCCCGGGTGGGATTCGAATGTCTACCTCGTCCTCGTCGTGGGCCCCTTTGCATCTGATGAAGGATAGACCTGGGACTGTTTAGTAAAGTTTCATAGGCTATGTGCTCGGGCAATCTCAGCTGTGCTGTTATGCCGACGGTATAATGAAAAGTGTTTAGGCGGAGAAGGATGGACAAAGCGAAAGACGAAGTGTTGATGGAAACATGAAGCAGCGCTGCAGCAGCTACTAATGTACTGCACCCAAGTCAGGCAAAGATTCGGATGCGATGTGTAGGAAATGAAGTCAAGCCGCGAGTCAGATGGCTTATCAAAGCTCCTCCATGGCCCGTATGCTATTGCCCTCCAAGACGATGGACAGTACATCTCTAGCTGGTGCACCTGAGGCCGACACTCAGACCCTTTAATCTCATATACGTAGAGCGTAGTGCGAGATGGTGCCAATCAGCCATATCGAGAGAAATATAGGGTGAGGTGAGGTTCAGAGTGCCTCTCCCTGCCGGGCCCAGCGCTGGTGCGCCCCACAAGACATCGGGCTAGCGTTGAGGGTCGGTCCATGATTGGCCCTGGATGCAGCCCTCAGGCTAAAGAGCGAGAGGGCAGCCATGCGCGGAATCATGGAAGACACAGAGATGGCGAGGAGAAGGCGGCAGTAAGACAGAAATGCAGAGAAAGGGTGTGAAGGGCATGGAGCATGTGGTGTTGCAGGTTGGGGTGCGTGCTGCAGCGGTTGTGCGTCACAGGACCCGGCGAGGCAGGCACGCCATGTGGAGGACAGGGATGCGGAATGGAAGGGCAGGAACGGGCGGCGAAGCGAAATTGTGCTGCTCACCTTCGTGCTCGTCACACTCCGTCGGAAATGGCAGGCGCGCCGTGTCGTGCCTTCGTTCTTGTTCTGGTGGCTGCACGACAAACCTCACTTCCCGCCGATGTGGGTGGAGATGCCCAACGAGCTGGACGGCCGGCGATGCGAGCAGTAAATGGCGCGCTCGTGGTCGCCAAGTGCCGTGATGGTATTGCCCGGGAAGGCGCTTCCTCGGGGCCTCGTGCTGGCGCCGGCTTGAGTTGACGTCCTACACTCCCGCCGGTATATTAGCTATGCTTTGCCCTCCACTGCAGTCCCGCTGTGCCATCCTCCGCCCATGGCCGGCCTGGCAGCATGAACTCTGAGGACAACCCAACGGCGGACACCTTCTGGGCCTCTGGGGGACGACCGAGCTCTTCTGACATACCTTGTCAACAGCCTGCTGTCACGACGCTGGATGCGACCCTATGCGCGCAGGTGGGCTAACCTGAAGGCACGCTTCGGAAATGCTGTGAACCGATGACGATGGGGAAATGGAGCCTGTCTCAGTTGATGAAGGAGTCTTGAGCCAATGCCTTCGAGCCGTGTGCGGCAGAACGCTTCATGCACCTGGATGGCCATCATGGAGACGGTGAGTAGCCCGTCTTATACACTCGTTCCTGTTGCAGGTATCCAGACGGCGTTCCCCTTCCTGGAGCGGATTGCAGCTTCTATCACCAGCACGCCGCCATCCGCTATTGGGTTGAACACTGTCTTCCTCTTTTCGACAGTGCCCCCGCCTACTTTGCACCGTTCAAGCAGCACATGTGGATCAGAGGGGCGATCCGTCGTCCTGCCACCGCCCCTGTTCCCTGCTCGGGTCAGTTGAACATCGCTGCAAAAGACTGCCAGACGAGAAGAATTGGTGGCCCTGGCGTCCGCCTTCCCAAGCACAAGCGGCTGATCAGCGACAGCCACAGGTCCGATCCAAGGAACAGGCATACTTAAGTTGTCATGGAGCCTTTCTGCGGCTTGCAACCTAATCAGGCCTGCAATGGCAACCAAACCCGATTTGTGCGACGCATGGGGCTGCAGATGCGGCGTTTCCATTGGCCTAAAAAGCAACGCTACTCGCATCAAATACATTTCAAAGTCATCATCCACGCCGCCTCGCCAACGCCCCGTTGAAAGCTACGTCTAACTCTAACAGATTAATCTACCTTGTGAGATCGTAGAATCCTTCACTTGATGAATAGTGCAATCAGACCGAGATTCTCCGTGTCCGGCTCACCAAAGGTCAGCGCTATCTTGCGAGTCGACCCTAGCTTGACGGGCGGCTGCTTGCAGAGACTGCTGAAAATGCACGCTATCCAAACGGTCGAAGTATCTTACAACATTGCCTTGGATGCTTGGCAGATTCTTTGGACAGGGACGCCAGATCATGCATCCTTTCGGCTTCACTTACCGTCCCCGCCTGATTGGACTTTGGAGAGGGGCCGTGGGAAGAAGAAACTCCAGGTCTTCGTCGCGACCAGCTTGCGCCACAATCTAATCACGATGTAGCAGGCTTTCTTGGCCTCTCATTTGTGCAATAGTACTATCAAGAAGTCATTCCTCAAGTCAGGCCTACTCTCATTCCAATAATAGGTCCCAGGCCAGGCTCCTCATCAGGAAGCCCACGACACCCTCGAAGTGCCCACGTACGCTTGACCTGCTGCCAATTGGGTCGTCCACGCTAGCACTGCGCCTGTTCCAATGCAACAAGCGTTCTACTCTTAACTGCCTGCAATGATCTGGTGGCCTACCGCATTCGATTATTATTGCGCTCAGAGAGCTCGTATCGGTCCCAGACCGAATCTGAACCATGCTTTTGCGGAAGCTCAGCCTTGTGCCGGCTACCAACCGAATGGCTGGGCCTCTTACACCTCCACGCGGCGCCGAGCGCCTGGTCTATCCTTGACATGTCTATCCCTCAAGACAAGACCTCGCCGATCATCATAAATTTGTCTCGCTCCTCCTTCTGCATTCATAGTGACCTGCAGGATTTTCGCTTGTTCTTGCTAGCTCAGCACTGCCCGCATCCGAACAGCTCTACACTAGCCGCCCGTCATCGATTGGTATATCAGTCTGAGGCCGAAGTCTCCAGGACAGTACACGTCTATGTATATGTCGAGGGCAACCGCGTGCAGCATCAGAAAATCTGTTGAACCGACATATTCAACATATAGGCAAACCGTGAACTATCATCCTCAGCTTCTGGTCGGACTCAGCTACCTGCATACATTTTTAGCGACCCCAGCCAGAGTTGACCGACACCGGTCGGAACTCAGGAAAACATGATTCAGGTACTGTGTCATGGGCGGGTCAGCTTCCGTCCTGGATTGACCCACCTGACGAGGGACCCTTTCGGGAAACTGTTTCAGATTAGAGGACCTACCAAAGTCGACTTCGCCTGCGTCATTTCCACTTGCGGAGCATTAGCATGTCATCCATATCGCCGGGTTGCCGCCGTGTTACACTACACCTCGCCCATGCGAATTTGTCTTGTATTGTCAAGGCGTACGGAGATCACGGGGTAGCACATCGACGTGCACCCACAATTTCGTGGCCCATGCTAAAGATGCCGTAGGTCGTTCCAATACCTCGGGATGTACGTGCGCTTACGCCTCAGATCCCAGGAACGTACAGTTGGAACCTGTCTTGTAGTTGGCGCGAAAGTCGCGTGCGCCATTCTTCACCATTGGCGTGGGTGTCAGTCACAGAGCCTTTGCTGTATGCAGGGCATTCAAAACGTTTGCAGATCACCCGCCACGGGCTCAACATTTTGGATGATGGAACTAGTAGGCGCGATTTCTTCGTTTACGTCTAGAACGCCTTGGAACACAGTTGTTGGTCTTTTACAGAGCTCTTGCCCCGCCAGAACGACACTCGAAGCCTCAAACAAGCGCGTACTTTGTCTTTACTGAATTCCGAGCAACATTTGGCCTCCTCTCCTAGTTATGTTTGAGACTGACCACCACGAAGCAACTGATGATGCTGCAGTATCAGTACCCGCTCGATCTTCGCCTTTATACTTCCCTTTCGACCTAAACGCATTCCACATCGCAAGTATCAATATCGCCTTCGGTCACCTGTCACGTCCATGTACCTCGAGATCCTTGTCTCGCTTTACGCCATGGTGTTGTACAAATCTCATTAGCTCGTAGACTACCAAGCGCCTCGATCGTCCCGGCCGATGGCAAATCTTCCGCACCAAACATCACTATTGAAAGGCCCAAATAAAACTCTCGGAGCTCACTGAAAGGGTAGGAGACAGGGGCTTTTCCCTGTTTGGGTTACCTGTGGGCAGCTCGACTTACAATTTGGCTTGGCAGTGACGCCGAACATCTCGTTCCCGTTCAGGAACTAGCACTCATTGGGGATCATATGGCATCAGCGTCAAAGACACAAACAATATGATTTCGAACTCGCTTCAATTCGGTGCATGACGTCGGATGTGGTTCGCTTTCGGCGTTGCTATCTGACACCAGCAGGCTATCCCTACACCGTTAACTTGCGAACAGCGGATCTTGCCGTTCGATCCCCAAGGAGATGTATATCATATATGTTCCAACTAGTTCTGCTATGATCTTCTTTCTCATTACGTCCTGTTCAATCGATGACGTCTCTGAGTGTACAAATTGAACTGCTTTCCATTCCATCGCTTATCTGGAGCTCTCAGACGAATCCGTGATCACCGGACATGCAGATGTACATGTTCAGCCCTACTTCTAGTGTGCGAGAATGCGAAAAAGACATGACAACGTTTGAATTTAAAGACACGGACGACGAGCCTGGTGCGCATCACCAAGAAAAAGGCTTACGGAGAGGAACACAATACAAGGGGCTAGATATACCCAAATACTCAAAAGTTTGCCATAACCCTCCGAAAATAATGCGACTCCCTCCCCGACCCATCATCACTCCCACAAGTACGACTACATGTCACCTCCCGGGCATCCGACGCCGTACTCACGCGGCCCATGTGGGCGGCCCTATTGGGCAATATTGGACTGTCGTAGCATGTATAACACGGCATGACTCGACGTGTCGGGGCGCATCAACGGCGGCGGAGTAATTATCCCGACTTCATGCCGTGCGCTCTTCCGGCGGCGAAGTGCAGATTGAACACAAGCACGAGCACGCTCAGGTCTCAGGCTGGATGGATGCGCATGACGGATTGATGAGCGTGGACATGACACGTTATCGTGCGGAGAGGGGGGAGTGGAGCAGAGCCGCGTTGTGGTACATGGAGAGGGTACGGGATGGGGCGGTGTGGGAGTAGTGTTCTGGACTTTTTGAGACGGATAGCGACGACGGTGATGGGTGGTTAGATGAAGGAAGTGCCGCACGTGAGGGGGGTGATGAAATGTCTCCACCTGTCGAGAAGATGCAGCCTCGGCTTGGCGGCGTGCCCCTCCAAATTTTTGGTATTAGCGTGTTTGCTGCGATTGACGCATAGTAGAGCTCCCACAGCGCGAAGTGGCATGCACAAAAGTCTTGCGCCCGGCAGTGCTAACTTCTTCGCTTCTCTGGTGAGGCCGCTGGCGACCGATTGCCCTTCTTTGACTCACACACGGCTTGCGGGAAGAGTCAGCACTCTTCGAAGACTCACCCCTCGTGCAACAGTCACCACCCCGCCATTGCGCCCATACACACCGAGACACCCATTGCGACAGACACAGAACATACAACGCGACACCAAACATCGCAAGCCCCTACAATCAACACCCACACGCCGGCACTATTCGCAGATCGACCAGACGCCCTTCAAGCCCTTCCGCTTCCTCGACGCGTCGGCGCGCTCAGCAGTCACCATGGAGGACCTCACCACCACGCTAATCACACTTGGGCTCGACACGGTCCCGCAGGAACCAAACACATATCCCGCCCTCAACCCCTTCGACATCTACCGAAGTCACATCACAGAGCTACTTGCAGGCGTATCCGGCGTAGACAAGAAGGTCATAATCCAGACACTGTCATGGACAGCGAAGCCAGAGCACGGCGACCTGCAATTGGCCGTCCCCGCGCTGCGCGTCAAGAAGAAGCCGGATGAGATGAAGGCGTGGGCGCAGGAGCTGGCCGACAAGTTCCCCGAGTCGCCGCTGGTCAAGAAGCCCATTGTCACGGGCACGGCGCTAGGCTTCTTCTTCAAGCCCGAGCCGCTCACATCGCTTGTCGTGCCCATGGTGCTCAAGTCCGGCCCGGCATACGGCTTCAACAAGAATCTGGGCCTCCGAAATTCTCTCGACCTCTCGTCAGGCGCGAAGAAGATGATCGTCGAGTTCAGCTCGCCCAACATCGCGAAGCCCTTCCATGCCGGCCACTTGCGAAGCACAATCATCGGCGGCTTCCTCGCGAATCTGTACGAGGGTGCCGGCTGGGACGTCATCCGTATGAACTACCTCGGCGACTGGGGAAAGCAGTACGGTGTGCTGGCGATTGGCTTCGACTTCTTCGGCAACGAGGAGGAGCTTGTCAAGAACCCCATTGGCCACCTCTACGACATATACGTCAAGGTCAGCACCATACAGCACGACGAGGCTGAGCAGGTAAAGGTGCTGAAGGCTGAGGTCGCCAAGCTGAAAGAGGAGGGCAAGGACGCGTCCGAGCAGGAGGCTAAGATTCACAAGATCACGACGGAGGGCATTGATGAGCAGGCGCGAAAGTATTTCAAGGGCATGGTCGATGGCGAACCCAAGGCGCTCGGCATCTGGAAGCGCTTCAGGGATCTGTCGATTGAGAAGTACAAGCAGACATACGCTCGGCTGAACATCAGGTACGACGACTACAGCGGAGAGTCGCAGGTCAAGGACGAGAGTATGGATCTGGCGGCGAAGATCATGTGGGAGAAGAAGGTGTGCGAAGACTCGGAAGGCGCCGTCATTGTCGACCTCACAAAACACTCGAAGAAGCTGGGGAAGGCGGTCGTGAAGAAGAAGGACGGCACATCACTCTACCTCACTCGAGATATTGGCGAAGCTATCCAGCGTGTGGACAAGTACAACTTTGAGTAAGTATCTTACAGTGTGTAGAGGCTGTGACTAACCACGCGAACAGCAAGATGATCTACGTCGTCGCGTCACAGCAAGATCTGCACCTGGCCCAGCTGTTCAAGATCGAGGAGCTGATGGGTCGCAAAGACATCTCAGACAAATGCCAACACATCAACTTTGGCATGGTCCTTGGTACGTCTCTCATCTCCTACCCCCTCTACTCATCACTGACATCTCACAGGAATGTCCACCCGAAAAGGGACCGCCAAATTTCTCGACGACATCCTCCGCGACGTCGGCGAGAAAATGCACGAAGTCATGCGCAGCAACCAAACAAAATACGAACAAGTCGCCGACCCCGAGAAAACCGCAGACACACTCGGCATCTCGGCCGTCATGGTCCAAGACATGAAAGGCAAGCGCATCAACAATTACACCTTCGACATGGACCGCATGACCTCCTTCGAAGGCGACACAGGCCCCTACCTGCAATACGCACACGCCCGCCTCTGCAGCATATACCGCAAAGCTGTTACCGCTGAGCCGGAGCTGGAAAAACTCGACTTAGCCACGGCAGACTTGTCGCTTCTTAAGGAACCACATGCTATCGATCTTGTCCGCCAATTAGCTTCGTGGCCTGACACTTTCTTGAATACGCTCAAGACACAAGAACCGACTACTGTGCTGACGTATATGTTCAAAATGGCGCATGCGCTGAGTAGCAGCTACGACCATCTGCAGGTCGTGGGCAGTGAGCGAGACGTCATGATTGCACGGTTGGCGTTGTATGTTGCTGCGCGGCAGGTGCTGAATAATGGGATGCGTATCTTGGGGCTGAGTCCCGTGGAGAGGATGTGAGGTCGTGAAGGGTTACGGGTGTGGTTGCGAGAGACGTTGAGGGTGTGTTGGGGTGTTGAGCGGGTTCACCTGTGTGTATTACGGTTCAAAGGGAGGGTGAAAATGGAGTGTAGCTGTTTCGAGGATAGGAAAACGGTGATGTAGAGAGGAGTGTAAAAGATATGGTCTTGGGTCTTGGTGGTGATGGGATGGAAGGATTTGAGTCGACATCCACGTCTGACTGATGAACCGATGCTGCTTAAGCTACATCAGATTCTTTCTCGACTATCGCAACTGTCACGAAACAGAAGCTTTTTACCTATTTGCACAATGTGCACGTGACGTATCGCACCAGTCTCAGCTAGCTATTGGCCCGATATTATCTCCCCTATAATCAACAACATTCTCCACCCACCTCTTACACCCAACAATCTCAACCCGCACATACGCCGATAGACGGTCCCACCTCGCGCTCCTTGGGGGATGATAACGACAGTGCATCTCAGACATCAACGGAACTGTACGATGGCTACGAACCTTTTGACACGTTCAAGACGAGAGTCGAGCATCTGTGTCGCGAACTTTGGCCAGATACAAAGTCATGCTTCGACATACAGCACATGAGCGGAGGCTCTGATAATCGCGTAGTGGGTCTCACTGTCGTGCTCCCTGAGGCCCGCGACGAGGGACCGCACACGGGACCTGATATGGTTCGGCTGCCTGCAGGAGCCTACGTACTTCACATTCCGCGCAGTAGAACGGAAACATTCAAACACGATTCCGTTCTTCTAGAACGTGTAAGTCAATACTTAGCGCCATCAGGAATACGCGTACCAACTATCCTTCACTTCGACACGGGCGTACTAAACGCCCTCGGCCGACCTTATTCTCTCCAGCGCCGATTCTCCGGATCCCGTCTCGATGCTGCGTGGGACGCACTCAACAACCTGCAAAGAGAGCAAGTTGCTTTCGAGCTAGGCCGCATGTTCAAGGCGCTCGAAAGCGCGAGGAATGCGTCTGGTGGGATCCCGGATTTCGGCGGCGGGCCGCGCGCAGATGGGAGTGTGAAGACGTCTAGTTTCCCGTTTCCGGATGACGAGTCGGTCGGTGTAAAATATTGCGTCGACCCCAAGCCTCCCAGGGCACTCGTTCTCGAATTGCTGGATCGATGGCACCGATTGCCCGTACCCATCAAGTCGCCGTGGGCTAGTATGGCTGAGATGGTGCACCGAGGTACACCGGCTTTCGACGCTGTGAAATCTGAATACTATTTCTGCCATGGGGATCTCTTCCCACGCAACATCCTGGTGGAGGTTCGAAACGAGCGTGTCGCGACTCTTACCGCCATCCTGGACTAGGATATGGCTCACTTCGCTCCTCTGGCCGTTGCATTCACGCCACCATCATGGCTTTTGGATGACGCGTACTGGCAGAATGACGACGCCTGTCTGAGCGAAGACGAGATGTGGGCTGCGACAAAGTATCCACAAGACGTAACATCGCAAGCTCGCAAGGGTATCTTCGACCAGCAGCTATCGGAAGAAACGAAAGAAGCAATGTATGCGGAGGAATCGCCGCTCGCACGGAAGATCTGGACATGTGCGACTGATGTGCGCGCAAAGAGCTGGGCCTATCAAGATCTCGAGAGAATGTACGAGGCTTGGGAAGCGCAAGATCGGATTGTCGAGGAGGACACGAGGGTTTCAAGTGTAGTGTCCGCCGCAGACTTTCGAGATGCAGTTGCTGATTTGAGAATTACGGAGTAATGACAAAGCGTTCAACAAATACAAAAGTCATTTTCTTTTTTGCTCTGCCTTCACTTTTAATCCTACCCCCGCCTCGCCGACGCAGACCTTGAAAGAAACGCTGGTTGAACATATACTTGCATTAAATCAAATTCCTAGCCGAGGAACGCGCCTGGACATTACCGTCTGTAGGGTTGACATACGGGACACTGGAACTGCCGGGTGCTGTGTACGATTTGCGTAGTCCCTGCAAAGGAACGTTGTCATCGCTTTGATTGTGATGAGGGATGCGTCGTACATTGTTTGCGCTGTGATAATCTTGGGTGGTCGTTGGTCGTGGTGTAGGTACTTTCACTTCGTGTACGCTGGCTTGGTCGTGCTTTTCGTCGTACTTTTTCTGCGCTTCCACGTCCAACGCCTCCGTGCGCTTTCGTTGCTTATCGGTCGTGACCCAAGCCGTTCCCCAAATCCAGATGCGTTTCCAATCAGTGGCGTCTTGTTTGCTGGGCACGTCGTGCTCGTCCTCGTAGTTGATGTACCAGAAGGCTATTTTGATAGCCGCGTACGTCAAAGCGAGGGTAAGGATTTCAGTGCTCACTGTCACATGTCAGCGACCGTATCGCAAGAGATAATAACGTGTGAGGCAGTCGGGTTAGGTGTCTAGGCGGAAGACTTACCAAAGATACCACCGAATTTAGAGCCGTTGTAGACGCCCTCTTTGCCGAAGACCTGCAGATCCTTGAAGCCGTCGATGCGTAGTGCGAAAAGTGCTGTGAGGAACGCGAGGGGGGCGAAAACAATCGTGATGACGGTGAATCCGATGACGGCGGTGCTTACGATGAGACTACTATGCGAGTCTTTTATGCTGGCGTGGGTGCGCTTGAGATTGAGCATGTCTTGGATGATCTTCTCGATGCGTTCTGCGTCGCCATCGATTTTAGCTACTCGCCTCATGTAATGCTGGAGCCTGCCTTGGGTATAGTGAACGTAAGTCCATTGCGGTGGATCATGCGGAGCTATCGGTTCTTGTGTCCCTTCTTCGACAGATCGCTTCGGAGCGCAGGATTCAAGCACGTTATTGAAGATGCGCTCTTGTTGCTCGAGGACGTTCTTGGTCATAGCAAGCTCGCTGCGCACATTAGATATCACGTGCAAGAAGTAGCGTTCTTGGCGAATTACGAGCTTGCCTGTTTTCCTGCCGGGGACGCTGCTGCTGTATTGTGTGACTTCGCAGAGGAGTTCCATTACTCTGATTTCGAACAGATCGAGCGCGGGCGGGTATGTGACGCCCTCGTGATATTGCTTCTTGCCGAAGTCGTCGATGTGGCTCGCCATGACCATGGTTAGATGATCATCGGCAATGGACTGTGCACCGTCGAGTACCCACCGTGTGGGCATGTTGTCAATGCCTTCGCTCAAACCCTGGTACAATCTTCCTTCTCGCGTCATACCATGAGCCGAGATGAAAACGTTACCCAGTCTGTATAACCATAGCTGAGGTACCATACGGATGAAGGCGTTCTCTTCGATATCTACCTTACCCTTTTCTCGGCTGTCGTAGCTGGCAAAGTCGTCCCGGCTATGATAAACGGTCTGATCTCGGTTTCGTTTCCCGTTCTCTGCAGCAGACAGGCCTGGGTAGTACGCCTCGTCTAGAGTACGTTCAGAGTGAGTGCCATCCAGGGATATACCGATAGACGATACCCTGTCAACAAGTTTCGTGTGTTGATCTCGTCTCGGTAATTGGTCGCCTACAGTACTAAGTACCAGGCAAGGGAACTAGAAGATCAGCCATGTTACCAGAAACATCAGTCAGTATGACTGACTGTAACTGCATCGCAATTGACTTCCGATAAATTATCTATCAGGGGTAATAGCGATGTCACTTGTGGGAGTTCTAGCCGCAACTGGTTTGGCCATGACAGTATTTCCATGTACTCTAGCAGAGGATCACCTATGTCGCGGCGTGTATTCTCGAAAAGAAATTCGAACAGTTTCCGTGCCTCAGTTCCAAGGTGTTTTATTTTAGCCTATGATTGTCAACTATGGAGGAAAATCTCAAAATATCCCTACCAAGATCAACGGGCACTGTCAACATGTAAGTCACGTGTTCTGCTCGTTGAATCATGACCGAAAATCTGCTTACGTTGGTGTACGGAATGTGGATCCACGTCATTTGTCCAGCTTCGTTGACATGTGAAGCAAGCCCTTTTAATATGTCTTCGGCAGCGAGAGGGCCTCCCCGCAAATCTCTAAGTTCCTGGAAGTCGGTCCTAGGAACACTGGTGTCTTTATCGCCGGATACAGTTAGTATTGGGATAACCTCTCTCGAGTGTTCTATGATGAATATTTCAAGAGCTAGTAGACGCTCCGTTTGTTTGAACTCTGGCACACGAACGATTTTCCTAGCAAACGTGAACTCCATCTGGTTGTCCCCTGGGTGCGCACCGCGGGCAAGTAGGAGCGCAGTCGTGTCTACAGCGCAGAACTCCGTAGCCCTGGCGAGCAGCGAGTGGCCTTCGATCGGACGAGGCTTTTCTACTTCCATTTTCAGCCAACAAGCGTTATGCCTTGCGTTCAACAACCTCCGTAGCGTGGCGCCGAGCACAAGAGCTTTCACCTTCCCGGAGAGGACATCATCAACAGGACAATCTGCAGTGTCATTCTGATCCAGGAATTCCACCAGCCCTCCAAGTCCTTTCACCTCTTGTCTTAAAACGTCTTGGCCGTCAGCGTCGAACCACTGTCTTTTGACAGCCTTGAGGAGATAGTCGAGTTTCTCGATTCTGCCGAGATTATTTTCCTTGCGATGTAACGAATCGTTTACGATATTCTGGATTTCTATCCTAGTTTTAACGCAAAAAGCAGTTATGAAGCATGGGTGTCAGCTGAACCTGGTTCGAATCTTTCTGCCTCCGCCTTGAAAGTTCCTCCGATTTTGTCGAACTAGTGCGAGACATGTCCGAGACGGCACGAAGATAAAGCTCTAAAACTCCATAAAAATGATGCGTACGGGAAGATGAGAAACTTCCAGGTGCGATGAGCTTCAACTGCTTATTCTGTTACGAGCGGGGAGCGACCGATCCCACCCGACGGTAAATGTCATTGATCCACGACGTGACCAATATCGCCTGCGCGTATCATGGTCAGAGAATAAGCGCCATACATGAACATGCGTGTTCGCTGCTCAGCGTCGCGCGTGGGGCCGAGCGTTGTTAAGTGCTTCCAGCTGACACGATGACTTCGTCCGCGTTGAAAACTAGCGCCTTGGCGAAAGAAAGGCGACTTCCAAACTTCGCTTTCTGCTTTCCTTTTCACTACTTTGATCTACAGTAACATATCTACAAGACTCGGCCACTTACTATAACCCTCTTGAAGAGACTTGTTACCCTCAAGCCTTTGAGGGCGCTCGTTCTCAAGATGCTGTGCACGCAGTTCATATCAATTCAAAGAGCCGCCATCGTACGCTTCCTATACTACACATACATCCGTCTCTTCCTCACCCGCACAATATCTGCTCCGTCCAAAGTTCCGATCACAAGCTTCCCAACACCATCACCGTCTTCCGCGTCCCCAAATCGCACCCTGCAATCCCTCAACAACCGAGCCCGTTCTGACGCATCCAGGAACGTGCCGCTACCTGGCACGGCCACGTATGCATTATCCCGCGTCGCCAGACTCGACACATTCATCAAGACGTCGGGACCCCTTGCCAAAAAGCACCGCACGACCGGAGGAACCGTGCTCGCGATGATGAGAATGACAGACGCGATACACAGCGCCGTGACCCAGGGTTTGTGGGCTTGCATGATTTCTACGGCGCGGTTTCGCGTCCCGCTTGTGCGCCATAGTCTAGATTGGAGGCCTTGGATCGCGGCAAGGGTGTAGTTGGCCGCATACGCAATGTCTGGGTCGTTGAGTGTGAAGGTGGTATTGGGATCTTGGTAGGATGTTTGGGGCGTGAGGCCAGCGGTCATGGCGTAGGGCGCGGACGTGCAAGTCCAGTAAGTATTTATGAGTTGGCCTAGCCTGACGGTGTAGGTATGTGCGGACTGTTTCAGTCTGGGCCAATCTTTTGTTGTGAGGAGCGGGTTTTCAGGCGCGGCGATGTAGAAGTCGAGCAGTGTAGGGTAGGCAGAGCGGCTTGTGACGGAGCTAACGAGGGCGGTGGAAAAGGTTAACCAGTTCCATGAGGGCCCAGTTTGGACGTCAAGTTGCGTTATGTTGGGGTGTGGGTGTGGAAGCTGAGAGCGGCGGATCTTGGAGACCAGGCAGGTGAGTGCAGTTGAGCATGACACCTCGACCTCGACATATGCTGTTTTAAGAGAGCACTCTGCCCGCAGGGGCAGACCGGTCGTTGTATCGTACCCGAAAGTGAAGGCCTCGAGAGATCCGCCTTCGATGGAGATGTTACTTCGCCTCGTCGTTCTATTCGAGATGGAGTAAATATCCTTCCACCAAATCATCGCACTGTTTCCCCTTTCGGCTCGAACGACTGACGCATTTGCCGGGACGAGGATATCGTCAAAGCCGCCCTTGATACAGGTCAGATTTAGATACGTTGTCTGTAGCCTCATCTTGTGGTCGATATAGCCAGCGCCTTCTAGACCAGAGATAGGCACTCCAACAAGCGAGACGAACACTGCCGGATCTTGGTCTTTGCCGAGGTTGACGTCAAACCATCCGTCGTTGTCCGGAGGTGTGTTGTGGTCCGCCTCGTAGTACTCGATTCTGGGAATCTTCACATTCCCCCAAAGGTCAAGTGGCGACCTTTTTGTTGCCAGGGGCCCAATCATCGCAGCATTAAAGAGTGTATTCACGACTGCCCACACCGAATTACGGCCTGAATCCTCATATCCATAGAGGTTAGCCGTAGAAGCCATGTAGTCGAAGACTACCGGCTCAGTTTTTGTCGTCACACCGATGCTCAGCTGGCGAAACGATGCCTGACCACCGACGGGCGATAATGCCCAGACAGTGACCAAGCCAACGCCGAGAAAGCTCACGACCCGCAGCTTGAACTGAGAGATTACAGTGCTTGTAAGCGACGTGCTTTCAGCTAGAGTATCAAGGGTGCCGATGCGCGCTCCTTTCTCGAACCGCCAGACTAAGATGGAGTGTGCTGCGCGACCAACCACAGCTGCGAAGAGTATGGGAAATATGGTAGGGCCCTGACGTGTATTAGCTTGAATACATTATGTATCTGCATGTAATCGCTCGTACATATTTGCTAGCGCTCACAAGTCTGTCCTTCGCCCGGGGGTGGTCCTGAGTAGATGTCTGATCGTACGAGTTAACAATCAACGCGAAGGCAAAGAAGGCTACCGAGAAGCCGAACAACACAAAGTCGACTGTTGCACTCCAGACTATCATGTATACCAAAGTTTTGATGGGCTTGGGCGATGTGGGCCAGCCGTGCGGTTCCTGGCCACCCTCAGCCTGGTCAAGTAATGGACTCCCAGCCGCTGCGGCTCTAGGTACTGGTTTGCGGCGGACATTTCCCTCTCTGCTGCTCTGAAGCGGTCTGTCATGTTTACTCTCCATCTTTTGAATGTAATGTTTTGAGGATCAAGAGTTGATGGCACAAGGCTCGAGGGAAGCCATTGCATCAGAGCCAAGGCACTACGCAGACGCCACAGCTTCACAGCAACTTATCTACGGAGCTGCCTTTCAAAAGTTCTCGCTCGCGCTCGTGCAAGCCACCAACAGCCACCAAACTTGGCATAAAGCAGAATTTTCAACGTAGCTTCATGAAGCTGTAGATAGCTCTGTATACTAATTTATTGTTGCTGCAATGGCTCCAAACACTGATGTTTATACTCGTACGCTTGTTGTCACCTTGAAGGCTCCTTTCGTAGGCAAATCAACTGCTCAGATAGCTGAGGAGACAGGCCTTCCTGCTCAAACAATCAACGATATATACGCTCAAGCTATCAAACGAGGTTTTGAGCCAAACAGGCCTCTTAAAATCCTTCCTCAGTTCATTGAGGACGCTGTACGATCAGGCCGTCCACGGAAGCAGGAGAAGGCTGAGGGATCTCTCCTCCAAAAAGTACGACGTAATCAATATGGCCGAGAGAAGTCATGTGCTGACCTTGCTGGGGATCTTAGTCAGGAAGGCCTCAATATCTCTGCTACCACCGTATGGAGAGTCCTAAGGAAGGCAGGATTCAAGAAAACCAAGCCAACGAGGAAGCCTGGGTTGACACAGAAGATGAGGGCTGAGAGGCTACAGTAGTGTAGGGATCACGAGGCCTGGACGTTGGAGGATTGGAAGAACGTGATCTGGTTGGACAAGACGTCTGTAGTCCTCCTCCACCATTGAGGAGGCTATAGACTGTGGAGGAGGGCTGATGAGGCTGTTGTACGGAGCTGTATCCGAGAGAGGTGGAAAGGCTACTCTGAGTTCATGTTCTGGGGCTGCTTCTTGTACGAGAAGAAAGGACCTTCTCACTGCTGGAGGCCTGAGACAAAGAAAGAGAGAGAGGCCTCGATCAAGCAGATTGAGGAGCTCAATGAGGCCCTTGAGCCTCTGATGAAGGAGGAGTGGGAGCTCCTCAACGGCATGAGAAGGATAGGATTGAGGAGGAAGCCTGGTAAGGCTCCTACGTGGAGGTGGATTGAGAGGAATGGGAAGCTTGTTTGAGGTAAAGGAGCAGGCATTGATTGGTGGAGATATCAAAGTCAAGTCTTAATCCCAAAGCTTATTCCCTTTGGAAAGGAGTGTATGAAGGATAGGCCAGGGACTGCAATTCAGGAGGATAAGGCTCCTTCTCATGCTCACCACGCTCAGGCTATTCTATATAGCAAGGAGAAGGTTGAGAGGCTACTCTGGTGTGGTAATTCACCTGATTTGAACGCTATTGAGCCTTGTTGGTTCTGGATGAAGAGGAATACCACAAAGAAGGGTGCTCCAAAGAGCAGAGAACAGGCTATTCAAGCCTGGGAGAGGTGCTGGGATGAGCTACCTCAGGCTCAGATTCAGGCCTGGATTGAGAGGATACCTGTATATATCCAGGAGATTATCAAGCTTGATGGAGGAAACGAGTGTATTGAAGGCAGAGGTATAGGCCAAGTGAGATGAGAGATTTTGGTGGCGTTTTGGTGGTGTTCTGGGTATTCTTGGCAAGCGAGAACTTTTGAAAGGCACCTCCGTACATGAAAAAGCAACACGTGTAAGCTCTAGGTATTTACCTTATACGCGAGTGCTAGACTTTATGTATACTTTCTAATGCGGAAGGCTTCAAGTGTTACTCTAGATCTTCAGTAGTTTAGTAGCTTTAGAATTAACATGTTTTCTAAAACCTTGTAAAATCGTCAAAATCTTGTCCACTCAGGTTTGCGTAAGACTCAGCCGCAATGAGGCGCGAGATGGAATTGTCGAGCAGGACACAAGTGCTCTAGTAGAGTTGTCTGCCGTAGAAAAGCAGGAAACCGATCTAGATTCCTAAGCACCAACCTGCGACGAGGCGCACGCTCATCAATGCCTCAGACCCGGAATGTAAAGATACACTTGCTCGTACTCCATTATTCATGACCTATCCAAAAGCCACACATGCATAACCACCTCATCACACATCACACATCAGACCCCATCCCAACCCAGTCCTAATACGCCCCAGCAACCCTCTTCACCATCTTCCTCATTCCCTCCCCACTAATCTGCACCTGCCCCTCCAACTCCGCACTCCTCAGCACCTCTAAGAACTCGGCATTCTCAATCGTCTCGCTACTACTATCCCTCACCCTCTTAATCAAATCGCTCATACGCACGCTCTGGCCCGCAGAGCCCAATTCATCCACAGCAGCGAGAACAGCGCGCTTGAGATCTTCCTTCCTGCGACGATCGCTCGTCGATGTACCTTCGGTGAGCAGGGACATGTCGATGAGACCTGTGCGTGCGTCGGTGGCGGCTTGCTTGAGAGCAGATTTGATGAGACGGACGGCTTCGTGGACGTCGTCGGCTGTGACTTCTTCTGAGAGGCGCATTTTTGCGTGAGCTTCGGCGAGGCGGATCATGCTCTCTAGCTGTCTGGTGGTGGCAGTGATACGACGTTCCTGGGAGCGCACATCGGCACCCAAGGCGCGCATGTCGACGTAGGAGTCTACGAGGACCTTTTGCGCGGCGTCTGTGATCTTGGGGTGAATGTTGGAGCGTGCGTAGGAGATGTATGCGGTTAGGAACTCGATTGGGAGGACTTCGTTCTTGTTGGCGTTCTCGGGTGTGTCTTCGAGGTACATGCCGACGAGATGGCGGGCAAGGCGGCGATCAGCCTGCTCGTCAATTCGGTCGAGGACCAAGTAAACGAGATCGAAACGAGAGAGGAGGGTGGGCGGTAGGTCAATGTTCTGGGGAACGGGGAGATTGACATTGTACTTTGAGCCGATGGGGTTGGCGGAAGCGAGAATAGAGGTACGGGCGTTGAGAGTTGTGATGATACCTGCTTTGGCGATGGACACAGTCTGTTGTTCCATGACTTCGTGTAGCACTGAACGGGTCGATTCTGACATCTTGTCGAACTCGTCGATACAACAAACACCTCCATCGGATAGAACCAGCGCACCAGACTCGAGAACGAGTTGGCGGGTCTCTGGATCGCGGGTGACATATGCGGTCAAACCAACGGCTGAAGAACCTTTGCCAGACGTGTACACACCGCGTGGTGCGATTCGATGTACGTACTGCAGGATCTGAGACTTCGCTGTCGAAGGGTCACCACAGAGGAGGATATTGATGTCGCCTCGGTACTTCGGACTACCACCCTTCTCGAACGACTTGTTTGTACCGCCAAAAAGTTGAAGCAAGATACCCTTCTTGATGTCATCTGACTCGTAGATACTGGGGGCGAGCGATCGTGACAGAAGATCGTAGACATCGGCGCGGATAGCGGTAGCCTTGATCTTTTCCTCCTCTTCCTCGCTAACTTTGCGAGCTTCTTGGATTTCGCCAGCTGCGTGCTCGGCCATTTCTTGTTCAACAGTGGAGATGTCAATGCCCATGCGCTTCTTGTCAACCTTCTGGATGTGCAGCGCATCGACGTATGTCTTGAAGATGTTTTTGACCGACCGTTGCCGCGGGTTGATGCGTACTTGGTTGCACTTGAAGATACCTGTAATCTCCACGCGGTCACCAGCCTTGCACACATCAACAAGCTCATCGTATGCGCAAAGTGAGACAGAATGTGGCGTTTGACCATCTGGTACGTTGTCTGGTGTCTCCTGTAGCTTGATGACCTGCTTGTTAGCGAAGCCTGAGCGGTTGTGGATGATCTGCATAGAGTTGGGCGACTCGCAGACAGGACGCGGGCACTTGGTGGGCTCGGTGATCTTGCCGCGGTCGATGTCGACCCGGACTGTGTGTTGACAAACAGAGCACTTGAAGAAAGCTAAAGTCGTTAACAAGTCAGATCTATAACAGACGAATAGCATGTCTTACCATCTTTCATATCTGGAATGATAGGCGTGGTCCTGATAACTAAGCCTTTCACACTAACAAGCTTGTCCATATCACCAGGGTTCAACTCTCGCAAGTTGATTGTCTTGTCAAGTCCAAATGGCCTGACGTTGTATGTAAGCTGGTCGACTTCACTGACCAGGTTCGGTATATCAGCAAATGGCGCAGGCGATGGCGCTCCGGGCGTAGGAGCATCGGAACTCAGCATAGGCGGGAGGGAGCTGGAGTCGCGACCTCTCGGCTGCGCAGCACGCTGTTGCTGAGACAGCTGGACCCGCATCTCCGCCATTTTTTTCTCGGCGAGCTCGAGCATAGTGTCCTTGATAGCCACATCCATGATGGGGATGATTTCGTTGGGGTATGCTTGCAGTTGATGCCACAGCTTTCTCGTGGATGGATATGACTTGAGATTACGAGCGTCCAGATTCAGTGGTGTGATGCTGAGTTCAAGCATCATCTTCATGATCTCGACGTACTCGCGAGCCATGGCCGGATGATCTGCGGGCAGGTTCATGCCCTCCTCCAGCTCGCCGTCCATAATCATGCGGTACTTGCGCTGGAAGTTCATCAGAAAATCCTTCATGGCATGCCTGGCGTCTACGAGCGAGACATTGGTACCCCAGATGACTCGCGAGGAGTTGCCACCGAGCACATCCGCATCCGAGGTGTCAGGATTGAGGTTGGAGAAGGTGTGCGCATCCGAGGCCTCGGGCGCAGCATTGCCGTTCTCGTCCACGAACAGCCTACGGCGTCGAGTTGCAGAGCTGGCCCCGAAGACGTCAGAATGGATGTCGCTTCGTCGGTTGCGAGCTGCCGACTCTGAGCCGCCCACAAACAGGGCGCTACTACTGCTTCGGATGTCGGTATTTTGCGCATTGCGGGCGCGGCCAGGGCTGGAGCTGGAGGCGTAGTGGATGGGTGAGGAGTCTATGCATGTCAACTGTGCGCTCTGTATTCTGCGACCCACTTCTTCTTACCCCCAATGGTCATGCCACTGGCCTTTGGTGTCGCGCCTCCATCGTCGCTCTCTGGGGCATCGTTCCCCGCCCCTGAGCCCGAGGCCACAACAGGCGATGAACGGAAGAACAGCGGCGATTGTGTGGACGCAGACTGCAGTCTCGAGTTCCTTGGAGTAGCTTGCGATCCGCGCGCAGAAGCTTGTGAGGCTTCAGACTGTAGCTGTTCTTCTGGTCCGACTGGGGGTGGGCTGCTAGAGGGAATGGCACCGCGGGCGCTCCGTCGGGGTGTCGCAGATGCAGACGTACGCTGCGAGCGACGCTTCGCCGGCGACGAGTCCATTGTTGCACTGGTCTTGGAAGCGATTGAGGGTATCCAGACAGCGAGGAACTGATGTCGTGGGGAAGGTGGACAGAACGCGCCTTCCCCCTACGCGACGCGTTCAATTATCGACAGGGTAGGTCTAGCGCGGGCGACAAAAGATAACCCCGCCAGCGAATGAATTTCGTCAGACAACAAACATACGCACTACGGCAACCGAGTGCGCAACTTAGATCTAGACTTCGGACTCAACTATCGTACACATAACCACATACCCTTGAAGACACTATCATGCCTCCTCCCTCTAAAGTCGCTGTTGCGACCGGCTCAGTCCTGCGCTTAGTCAAGGATGAAGCTAGCTACCACAAGGAGATTGTGCAACAAGAGCAGCGCATCAAGAAGCTTGACGAGAGTGAAGGGGATGAGAACAAGGAGTACACGCTGAGGCAGGAGGTATGTCATATTCCCTCGAGGGACTAGTTTACTATGGAACAGCGTCTGACATGACATTTAGAAGCAAGCACTTGCAGAGACCAGGAAGGTACTATCAAGCATGCAGACCAAGATCAGCGCTGCGCTGGAGAAGCTGGAGGAGGCTTTGGTGAGTAACCTGCCAGACGACGAGAGCGTGTGCTAACGGGTGAGCAGGAAGCCCACAAGGAGGGCGGTGCTGAGGCATCAGCCGAGGATGTCACCAAGGCGAATGATGCAGTGGTGAAGGGGAAGGAGGCCCTTCGTCAGGCCTCGTAGTTGCATTCTCTCTGAGAGAAGCACCATGGATTGTACGATAGGATGAGCAACCTAAATGACCGATATTACCTGAACACCGCGCTATGCAATTCTGTAACATGCAGTCGTGACTGCGATCACGACTCGTCCATCTTGATCGCTGACTTCTCTTCGCCCTCGTCCTCTCCGTCTTCCAGATCTTCGCCCTCCTCCAGACCTGACGAGTCATCATCTTTCCCTTCTCCAGAGTTCGCGCCCGAGTCCGCCATCTCCGTATCCTCGACGAGGCCAGACCGCGCAGGTGATGGCGCTATACTTGTGTCGCGTGATAACGGGTGCAGTCTGTCTTGCGGCGGTACTTTGAGTGACGACGACGACGCCTCCCCGCTCTGGCTAACATGCACTGGCGTCATACCCCCATCCGGTCTCGGCGTGCCAACACGGCTGCCATCTCCCCTGGAAACGCTGCCGTCGCCGTCGCCGTCTTCATCGCCCTCCTTCATCATGCCTTCCTTGCGCTCAGCCTCTTCCTTCTCGTCCTTGATCATGCGCAGCATTTCCCGTGTCGCGTCCTCGATGCGCCCAAACTGTGTGCGTCGCTCGCTCCACGTGTCTCTCGCCGACTGCACCTCGTGCTCTAGCTCTGCAATCTCTTCGTCCAGCTTTGCATGTGCTAGCGCCTGCTCGTCCCGCGGCTTCAGCATCTTGCTGCTCGTGATCTTCTCCGTAAGCTCGTCGTACGTTTTGCGGACTGCCAGCGTCTCCTTCGCCTCGACCAGTGTTACGCGCAGCTCCTCAATGGTATCTCTAACGTGCTGCTGCTTCGCCGTGATGCCATCCTTCTCGACTGCGTACCGTTTGCGCTCCGTGTGGTTGCTGTCTGTGGTGAATTCGGCGCGTAGAACAGCAAAGTCCAAGGCGGATAGCTCGTTCATCAGATTCTTCCGCCATTGTTCGATCTGGTGTAGCTGTTGCTCGCGTTCGACTACGGTTGCTGCCGCTTCTTCCTCGGCAGCCGTGGCATCTGGAGGAGGTGATGGCAGCTGTCGTGGTCGCCCAGCCTCGAAGAAGTCGGGGGCCAGAATTTTGCCTGTAAGTCCTGTGTACGGTCGCGCTTCGACAGCGAGAAGTCGGGATACGTTATGAAGCGCATCTGGCCATGTTAGTCGAAGCGCTGTCACAGTCATTGTGCATCTTACCCTCGTCGGTTTGCGACAACACGCCCCAGTTTGTGATCGCCATGGTATAATATCCGGGACTCAAAGGTACACGAAAGACACGGTTTTGAAGTCGTAGAGGTCTGGTCGTGTCCGCCATGCAGTTGAAGATCAGCTAAGCGGCAGGGGTGAGTAGCGCCCGCAGCTCGGGGATCGGCGTCAGACGTCAGAACACGGCGTCTCTTTCACCTTCAGTACCTTTGTTCACTCCACGTCTGGGCTTTTCTGTTTGCACAGTGGATCAGTAGGCTACCGCGGTTATTGCAGCTTACCACAATAAATGGCCCCATGCCTGCCCCTGTGCGGGGTTTTGCCCCAATAGACGCTCGTGCCTGCGCTCCGCTTCCTCGTGCCTCGTAGCCTCCAGCACTTGCACTGTGAACGACCTCTTCGACGCGCGAACGGCTCAGAAATTCACCGCGCCTTTGTCCTCACTACGTTCTGTTTCGTATTCGTGCCTATATCTTTCTGCGCATTCACCGCCTCGATAATATAATCATCATACAACATGCCCGCCCTCAGTTTGTACGAGCTGGCCAGACAGCGCCTGATCAAGAACATCGACCTCCTCAACGACATCGGCGACATACCCTTCTCCTTCCTCGAGACCGTCCTCCGCAACATCCAAAACCCCGACCAACTACAAGAGCTGGAAGAGAACTGCCCACAGATCCAGGGCGAGACTGGCGACATATGGTTGAAGTTCATCAGACGGGACATTCCAGAATGGGACAAGCGGCCGCATCAGCCTCGGGATCCTCGGAACTGGAGCAAAGTCTATCGCAAGCTTAAGAAGGACACCGAGAAGGAGAAGCTTGAGCAGGCCGAGGCACTCAAGCAGCAAATGCGGTCTCTGCAGAAGGATCGTGCGCAGAACAAGACAACCATCGTGGACAGCAATGTCGGATACGGTGCTCGAAGTAGTAGAGTATTCGGCTTGGGCAGTAGCAGTGGCTGGGGTGGATCCGGCGCGCCGGCAAGGACTGGAAAGGTGGCCATGGACAAGCTGAAGCGAGGCATGTTCGACTATAAGAAGGAGCGTCCCAGGGCAGCGCAAATGCCCTCACACTTGCTCGCCCAGCGCAAAACCCTCGTCAGAGCGGCGCCAGCATCAATGGTTCGGGTTGCGGAGAACGAGGGCCCCAGGAACATGGTCATCTCGCAGCAGGCCGCAGCGTCGGTCGCGCGGAGGAAGGAAGTGCTGCCCGAGACCAAGCAGCCACACATCACGCACCGACCGATTCCTCAGCAGAGCGCGGCTCCTGCACGAGCTTCTTTGCCAGCTGGACAGCAGTTCAATGCACCAAAGTTGAAGGCTCCCGCTCAAGATGGTACGTCCGCGCCAGCGAAGCGCAAGGAACCGGCGAGTCAGATGTTCCACAAGCAGAAGCGGAGGAAGATGTAGGACTCAACGCCACTCACATGGACATCAGCGCCATATTCATCGAGACGTTGGATGCGCAGCGCAAGACGTCACCGCAAGTAACAGCTTCAAGATCATTCTCTTCACTGTTCATAGAGTGTACATGACTGGGGCTAAGAGCGGCGTTCCGGGTTTCTTTGCATTTGTCGGTGTTCATAAGATCAGTCCTATTCTACTCTTTGCGAAAGTATACCCTCGTTGAATTTCAAATCTCGGTATAATGCAAGCCTCTTGACTAGATGCTGGCGATCCTCGGTGCGATTTTCTCTTGATTACCGGCAAACATGTGCGAAGCTGATCATCCGGATCAAAAAACCCTTCCTTGTCGATTCCTTCACAGTTGTATTTCATTCGTGCCTGCGGTTGTTGGGAGGAGAGCGCGACGGGGAAGGCTTGGCGTTATCACGATGGGCAAGAGCAACTGTATCCACAGAACTTTCTGGCGCTATCGTCCTCAACTCACTCATCGCGCGTCTCTCCACCCGATAACGAGTCGCGACACCTCTACCTTGTTCAGCCATGGTGCTTACACGGGCCGGTGCCGGTGCTGCACGCTCGAATAAAGTTAAGGCTCCGTTTCGAATCTTAGACCTGCCACCCAAGATCGTCGGCAACATCTTCGAAGAACTCGATGACGATGATCTGATCTGCGTCCGCCAGGTCTTTCGGGCTTTTGAAGCGCACTCAAGCACGCCCTACGGTAGCCGCTTCTTCGACCATTTCATCGCGATCCTTCACCCCACCAGCCTCGCTGTGCTGCTGGAAATTAGTCGGCACTCCGTATGGTCCAAATTCGTTCGCAAAGTGACCATCAGTGGAGAGCTCATTGGCGTCACTATCTTCCCTGAGCATATCGATGTGCAGCCGCATGTCGCTTTGCAGAAGAGTGTCGAGAATTCTGGCATGGACGTTCTTGTATTGGCTGAGGCTTTCCGGGCCTTGACAAGCTTGGATATCGTTCGCATTGACGTTGCATCGTTCGATGCGGCAGGGTATCATGGTTGTTATGCGGACGGCATCAAATGTGGTCGTGTCCACATGTTTCAAGAAGAAGTGGGCGACAGATCATGGGAAGATTATCCAGATCTGGGAAACACCCGTGTCTATCGGTTGGTGTTCCAGGCTTTGCAACGCGCCGGAATGCAACAAAATATCAAGCGATCTCTCCAGTTCTGTTACATGAACGACAACCAAGAAATCTCCTTCTTCGATGTCCAATCTCCGCCTTGGACGAACGTATATAGTCAAAGCCTACGAGACGTTACCTACATCGCCTCGTTCAACACTGGCTGGATGGAAAAGCTTCTTCAATCTACTACAGACATACGCGAAGTCTATTTTCACGAAAACCACGAATTTATCACATTTCCTGTTGGAACTGACACAATTCATCTTATGGCTAATGCTCTTTCGCCTCAATCTTGTTGAGATTTTGCTTCGACACGCCAATTTCGTCCCTTTCCTGCGCGAACATAGCTCAACTATAGAGGAATTACAATTGCAAGGCATTGGACTCCCTGATGGCAACTGGGTCGAAACTTTGCAAATCATCAAGGGTATGCCAAAGCTCCAAATGCTGCATCTCAATGCGCTCGCTGAACATTTTGCGCACGGCAACCCCTCCGAAGACTTCGAAGACTTAGCATCATGAGAGCGATACTGGTTCCAACTCTTGGGCCGCAGAGACATCGACTTGGTTTTGGAAGCACTCCATAGTGATATTCACACAAAGCCCGACAGGATCGTCCCATTGGAAGTAGACGGTGTGATCTACCCTCACCAGATTGACCTGCGGAAGGCCAAGGCCGCCGAAACTGGTGAGATTATTCGTCGAGATGGGAAGTGGGTTTGTTCGGTAGGATGGACTGAATGGGCTAATACATCTAGCGAGATATCGGACTAAGGGCGTCGGCGGAGCATGGCCCAGCAGCACATATGTCAAATGCATCGGACATGAAAAGGGAGACGAGGGGGCGATCGATCGGAGCGAGCACAAGTGAGAGCATAGTCCACATAGTTGCCAAGTGTAAGCCGGATGGATGCCTTCACGTGGCTGTAGAATCGAAAATGCAACTTGAATACGATGCCGCGAAGATATCCAGGTTGTGACTTCACTCACTCTGCACCTGACTCTGAGCGCTCAAGCAACGCTGCCATCCGTCGCAATATTAATGAACAGCACTAGCAAAACGAGGAACACAAGGTCAACCATTGAAAAGCCCACATCATGACACGCAAGCATAAAACAACTAGTGGAGACATCTAATTCCCATTCCTGCTCAGAACTATTGCGTATATAATGGTGGCGGTGTAGCAGGTCTCCACACACTCACCGCCCTAGGCCTCATATGCCCATACATCGACGGCATCGCGCTATCAACTGATCCACGCGGCGGCGGCGGAGGCGTCTCAGGTGGTCCGAGATGCCCGCCTTCCCGTGTCATCGGCTCGATAATAACATCCTTCATCTCGACCTCGTGTTCCGATTCCTTGCCCGCGCACTCGAGGAGCAGATCGTAGTGCACGTCATACCTGACGGCCACACCGTATGTCTTGAAAGTTGGCGGTACGAGAGGGCTAATGGAGAAGTCGTCGAGGGGTGTATTTTCTGTAATTTCGATACCTGGTTTCCCGTAGCGGCGGTTGAAGAGGTCGAATTTCTCGGTGCCGTCTTTTCGGATTTCTTCGTGCGGCGCGGTGGATACGGGGATGCGGTAGCTGATGTGTGCTGAAGCTTGGGCGCGGATGCCGCGAAGGTAGACGGGCGCTGGGTTTAAGTTGCCCTCGCTGAGCGTAGCTTGGAGAGAAATCTTGAGGGCGATTTTGGCCCCTACGCGATACTGAGGCGGCACGCTGAGGACAAGCAATGATGTTGAAGAGGATTCCTCCGCTTTCTCGCCTTTCAAACTGCTCTTAAGCCGCTTCAGCGAGCCTCTCCGCTCTTTTCCGGGCTCTGGCGTGGACGGTCGTGATGTTCTTTCGAATCGTATCGGCGTTGTCGGAAGTAATCCAGCCTGTTGTGGCAATCCGACCTCTGGAACCGAAGGACTGAATCGAAGCTGATGAATGACCACTGGCCGCAGTGTGAAGGAAGTTTGCTCAGTGAGAAACTCTGCTTCCAAGAAGTATTCGCTGCGGATCGTACTTTCATTCCACCACAGCGATGGTGGAAGAGCGTGACCCTTCTCATTCTCAAACACTTCATCTAGTTTGAAAGACGCATCGTTCTGCGATCGAGGATCTAGCTGGACCGCTTCAGGGAATCGAACCTCAAATGGAAATTCCACGCGCCCAGCCGGGCAGTTCGCGCTGCGAACAGCTTGTGGTTGCAGAGTCATTTCGTGACAGAACAAGTCTGTGGTCACAAGATGATGACTGCCTGGACTTCTTTCATTGGCAATGCGACAGGTTGTACGACCGATGAATTTGATGGAGACGCGTTGGGGTTTGATCTTGGATTGCACCAGTACGACGCCTTTGACGGCATCATTGTTGGTATTGAGGCTTCTATGGCTGGAGCGTGTGAGCGCAATATACAACAGTCCATCGGGTGTATTCTCGTGATTTGGGTAGTGGTCGGAGTAAAGTTGAGGTTGGGCAACATAGCTGTACAGTTGGCGAGGCTGAGCCATTACTATGGGACTGTGGCTTGCTGTCAATCTGCCAAACACAATACAATACCATCAGTCACCTCAATTGTATGTGTGTAACCAATGTTGATGTTACATGGGACGGCTTGCGACCTGGTGATGTTCGAAGGCGACACGCGACTCAGCGGCGGCAAAATTAACCCCGCCTTGGGAATTGGCTGACGAATGCCATCTGCTTACTTCGCGTCGCTGTTGAGACCACGCGGTAGCACCTTAGTAGACCAGGTCCGTGGTTATCTTAGCCGGGTTTCTGGTGTGAAGTACATGATGATGTGACCACATCCACTACAGTTTTCACCACGTCATGCGAAGCGGGAACCAGGATGAGGAGCGAGCAAGTCCGATCTGTATGCTCGGAAAGTTTGCATCGTGTTCAGCATGTCGTGTAGGGTCACTGCGATTGTACGATGCTGGTGAGGCGACATCGGTAAGATGGAGATCGGAGGTACGAGAGGTCTGGACACGCGGGGTGAACAGTGGCGCTCGATGAGGTTAGCGTGACGCGTCCTTATCATCTCCCAATTCTCCCCAGTGTTCTCTCTCACACAGCGTCCGTTCTAGTTCGTGCTTCTTTTACACATTCATCTCGTCGTCTTTACTATGACGAACTTCGAGGCTTTGACCGGCGGTGTCATGACCGTATCTCGAGGGGCTGTGATTTTTCAGCCTCACATTGACACTCCTTTTTAGGCAGCAGCAAAGGATTCGAAGCGATCCAATGCAATATTCACCGACATACCCTCCAGACGCCGGGAACTTACTTCCACGTGCTGGATGGTTGTAAAGGTCCGCAGACCCTGTCGTCGCCCAGGGGCACAAAATTCGCAGCCCTATGAGGGCGACCGCCCTCCAGGGTGCGACCAACAAGGCCAGATGCCACGATGTCCAATTTGCATCAGCGGCGCACCTCGATGCTCCACACTAATTACAGGCTGTGAAAACAGGCGACGCTTGTGTTCAGCACAACGGCTGTGCTGTTCAGCTTCGTATACTTGCACGCTGCTGCCTGGGGCGACAGCAAGCGTGCGGTCAGCCAGCCGCATAGGCAACTCAGTAAGTCTGCCCGTCGTCCCTCTGCTGCGTACAATCGCGCAAGTCTGAACGATGATGTTTGTTCGTGAAGTGCATCACAGATTTGGGCCTCAGCCTCCCCGCCATGTCTGAGCGCCGCATGCACAGCGGGAGGCGCACTTTCAGCGGCCGCCACCCATCTCGCCTCGACGTGGGCGAACCTCGAAACTGTCTCGCGAATCTGGAACATGGCCACCACATTATGTCAATGAGGCCAGGCAATGTTGGTGGCTTGGAGGCTGCTTAAGCTTACTTCAAACCTGGCAAATGCTGCGCCTCAACACCACATCAAACTCCTCCTGGGCAGCAAGGTTGCTTGAATCCGACAACCGGTCACCAAGGCCGCATCTCAGAGCCGCATCGCGGCGCAGCATAACCACTGTCACGGATCACAATTCTGACGACGCACACAGGGTCAAAGCTGGTGCCCGTCAATGAAGTAACATTGTGTGGACACTTCATGATTTGGTTCAAAGGATGCTTTTCACACGAGCTAAGTTTAGCGGCATTCACTAACACTGTGGATGCGTGTTACAAAACATTGTGTTCTCGCACTTGAATTTTCCACGTGCCCGATAGGCATGTAATAAGTAGGTAAAATCTTCCCTGCGATTCGGACCATTTCCCAGACCTGTCAGCATCAAAACTCATACGCTGCAAACATGCCGCGCAGCGGTCTTTGCCGCATCGCCGCCGCTGCAGCACATCGTTTGCGAAAGCTGTTTCCCATAGGTCCCGATGCTGCGATCGTCGCTCGCGTTGACAAGCTCCGACAAGATCTAGCTGACGTCAAGGTCGACGTTGAGACTCGCTGGTTTCTTATGGACCTTGCTTTCGCCAACGGTCGATACTGCAAATCATGCAGCCCATGTCGACGAGTTGATTCATGTGGCCCTACACGTGCGCTATTACGTCCCAATAGGTCGGATGCTAGCATCCATCCTAGACTATGGGCAGACATGTCCGATACGTGGATGTCGCAGACCCGCTCCATTGGGTAATATTACGACAAGATTGCAGGCCAAGTGCCGATGTATGGCTACAACATTGACTTGCTGACTCTCCAGCATTGCGAGCAGGTTGTTGCGCGTTTGGTAATTCGCTTGGCATAAATTCTGCCGGCTCCTTGCATGTACTGACCACTCTTTCGTGTGTATCACAACATGTCATGATTTACTAAGTATATTTTTCTTAATAACAAGGTCTCCTACGCCTGAACTACAAAAACCACAAAGGAAGTGTTCTCAATGAAGTGAATAAATGTGTGTCACATTCCCAGAGAAACGTGACACTGAGACCGTCCCACGCTATGCAGCGAACGCTTGTCCTTGACGGAAACGCTAACGCTGTACTTGACAGACATAGCAGGTAATGTCCCATGGTAGGCCAGACCAGCAATACAAGCCGAATTGAGAACGCAAATGCAAAGCGTGACCTGATACACATGTACGGAAGGAAATACAGTAGCGATGCTGTGCCTCGAGGCAAACCTCAAGCTAAACAAGAACACCATCAGCCTAAGAGCGAACGAGAACGGTGGTATATGCGCTGAAAATCCAGACCCTGCCGAAGTATCAAATCAAGGACTCCACGACGCCGAACAGTATGACTACCCTGTCTCAAGTCAGTATCACACATGTGAACTGAGGATGGTCCTGAACTTACCTTAACAGTCCCGAAACTATCCATCTTGTTCTTCTTCCTCTTGACCACTCTGCCATCCTTTCTTTGGTGTCACCTCATAAACGTGACAGCAAGTGGACACCTCGTGTCCACAATAACCGTTTGTGCATCTCGTAGTCAACGCGTAGTTGTTATCACCGCCACACTCACAACATTGCCAGCGATAGTCGCCGTCAGCAAGGGGCCCTTCGCTGTAGTTGGGCGAGTCGGTGCGGATGGGACCGTGTACTCCGGTGGCATGCGAGTAATCGTGGCTGATGCGACAGCTGTATTGGGGTGTGGGTGAATGGGATGCAAAGCCGGAGATGGATAGGGAAAATGTGCCGACACCACAACTTGTGCACTTCGGGACGACTTCGGACTCCCATGGACCATCACCACAATCGGCTACTTGCTGTTAATGTTTATGTCCCGGACTCATATGAAGAGGTTTACATACGGCAATACCAATAGACCATCTTGTTGTGGTGGAGTGGTGTTGGTGGTTGTTGATAGAAGCGATTGCTGGTATTACGTCGGGTGCAAATATCTAACAACCTTGTTGGTTATTGAGGGATTCTTCGAACGTCAAGTGAACTGTACTGGTAAAGAGGCCTTACCAGTGTCTTGTGTGTGATGAGTATGCGCAAGAGTGTTGTGCCTCTCATGTGCATTGCGTGTAAGCCATCCTTATACCTCAGATTCACAATGGTCCTCTAAGTGACGGACCTTAACACATGACCACATTCTCTTACTGCCCAAGTATGCCCTCCTCACGCCTCACTGAAACTTCTCAGCGCCACTGCGCCCCTTGCCCCTCTACACATTTGCCAGCGCTCGTAGTCATTCAAGCGCCGTCTCTACCGGTATGCCTCGCTCCTGAGGTCCTCTAGTGTAGGCAAATAGTGCTCTTTCTAAGCTGACGTATGATATCGGGCCGGTGTGTGTCGGTTTCGTAGTGTGAAGTGTGGCAACGAAGGACGTTTGCTAGGGAGAATATTGGGCAAAACTGAATTAAAAGGAAACTAGGGAAAGCTAGTTGGAGGTAACTACGCAACTGACCGTGTATGCGGCGCAGCCGCAAGAGCATGACCATATGGTAAGAATACCTGAGGCAGCCAGGGCTAACAATTTGCGCCCTGCGCCCACTGGGCCCATTTCGGTTTAGCGTATTTGCCTTCTTCTCCTTGGACTTCAAACAGCCGAGCTAAGATAGTCCTGCAGTGTCCTCCAGTATGACGCAGGTCTTCAGGGCTGTGAAGGGTACAGAAGGACGTTGATTCGCTTCCCAAAGGTAGACGTCTAACTGTGAAGCCAATCAAGTTGTACAACGTGCAAGAGAAGTATGTATGTGTGCAATCTGGATTGCCACCACACCATCTTTTCTCGATGAAACACTTTTACCCGGTTGACGTGCATTTTGTTTCTCGTACCTGATGCAGGTACGCAGTGATCCGCGGGAGAGTAGACGCCGCACCCAGCCGCGGCGCGCTAGGTGCAATCCATGAATTACCTCCTTTGAGAGAACAGCATAGCCACATCGAGGCTGCAATTAGACCTTTAGATGCGGTAAGGAGCTCGAGATCGTGGGTCGCTGAAAATTTATATGGGGTTAGGGTGAACTGGGTGGTGAATCAAAACACGGCGCGACCACAAAAGCAGAGTTGTATCCAGGAAAGATATGGTCACGATTGTGATTGTGGAGAGTGAAATTAAGACGACTCAAAGTGTATTGAAGATTAAAGTGAACAACTAATAGGTCCGTATCGAACGAGTGCTCAGTGAAGGCCGAAGAACGCCGACTATGCGAAATCTATGATACCAGCGAAGATGATAAATGAGTAGCATCGGCAGCGATGGGAGCTCTACAGGAGCCTACGGGTAATCGCAACATGAATGAATTGTGAAGTAACTAAAAACTATCTCAAAGCTGCAGAACGAATGCACCGCTTGTTCCGGAGGAACGCGCAGCATCGGAACACCTAAGCAACACCATGCTTCGACACTCTCCAGCGATGAACGGGTCAACATGGTGCTTGTCAGGAGATGTTCCCTGGTACATGAGACCATCATGTGGCAATGAAGAAGAAAGGAAAAAGGGTAAACCCCCAGGGACACCATGAATTGAGCGAAAAAGATGGGTATATGCGCAGCAAAACCGAGGCCCAGCCTGAATGAGCAAAAGAAGGACAATGTCCTAAACGCCAACGCCATGAAATACCTGAACTTCTGAGAAGGTTAGCATAACTCATACTTGGCTTATGGGAGAGTCCACTTACCATTAAACAATCTCTTTACCGGGATCATTCAACCAACCATACCTAATCATACTCATGCTTATACACCGTGCAACAACCCTGCCTCCAGTGATCATGGCAGTTACAACAGCCTTTATCGTACTCACAGCTGTTGTCGCCATGACACTTGCAACACGTCCATCTGTATATGATCGTTCCATCGACCGGCCCACCACGGCGTGTACTCGGATCGGTGCGAATGTGACCATGGCTAGCTGAGTGGCTGGCACCGATGATGGGTTGGTCGTATTCGAGACCTAGACCGAGAGTATGGGGGGCGTTTGAACGTGCTGCGCTTGAGGTAGTAGGGGGGGAGAGCGATGTGGGGGCGGCGACAGTGGACTGTTTGTTTGCGTGGTAGTGATCCTCTTTAGAGCAACCGGTGCACTGTACATGCCCGCAAGAGGTGCATGCTCCCACAAGAGTACTAGAGTGAGGTCCGTCTCCACAGCCGCCTGGGGAAGATGTCAGTGAACGTCCTGCGAACCATGAAATGTGTTGATAGACTTACAGCAGAACCAAGTAGACATGTTGAAAGCTGGTTGTGGGTGGGAAAAGAATTGAAGGCGCGATATATACGAGAGTAGTAGGCAAGTAGTTCGCGTCAGCTGTGAGGTCGTTGTCAAGCTCAATGGTGTTCGAGACAGATGGGTGGTGGCCCTGAACACGGCCTGCTGGCTTTCTTATATCAAAAGTAGGTGGTGGGCTTTGGGCACGCGCACGCACTTCTTTGCAACGCCCCTTCATCTGAGGTCCTGCTTGTATGCCTCCTCCTGCTCCGCTTCATTAGCAGTGCTGAGCCCCTCGCGCCCTCCGTCATCTTCACATACGCTTCCCTCACCGTTCAGTGTCATCTCCGCTTGTATGCCCATCCGTGATGGCGTAAAGGTCCCTTAGTGCGTCTCCGCCAGGTGCGATTATGACTGTACTGTTCGTTTGTCGGGTCTATAGCGCGGAGAGTGGAGACGAGGGACGCTCCTAGGGAGGAGTATTGGGCCGCGAAACAGAACTAAAAAAACCGGAGAGACGTTGGTCTGATATCTTCTATGCAAGTGCATTTTCTTTGTGGCGGTGCTGGCTTTCCTACCGGATGAATGACCGGCCCGCCCTAAGCCTGGCAGCCTCGTGCGGTATGCCTCATGTCACCTCGTATGTCAGGCAAATTTGCCAAGGCAGTCCTTCAGTTTTTGCCTCCTTGTTGTGTGACGCAGCGCAAAAGGCTTGGAGGGTGTTTGGAGGACTCTGAAACGCTATTCCCAGCTTGCGACGGCCTGATTACTTGTAGGCGTGGTGTTGTGACTGGGCCAAAATGGGGCCAAATCTGCAAACCTGCGTTTCAACTTACCACACCAATCGACCGGAGCAGTTTGTGTGTGTGTTGACTCACGGCTATTTGCCAGGATGAGTGTATGCGGTCTCTTGTACCTGCATACGGGTCGCGCAAGATCGCACAGATTTGCCTGCGCATGCTTGTCTTGTGCGTGCAGCACTCACTTTATTCGCACCATTTCAAGAGTTGAGACAAGATGCTCTCCTTCAATACAAGACCATCACGAGAGAGCAAGTAAGATGATGTCGAACGGAATAGAAGTTTATTCCAAATAATGATCAAATGAAACGAAAGCTATGGTACAAGTAGCGAAGGCCTAACTCAGGGCAGGCAACAGGGGGTATCTAACAAACACCAACAATGACAGGCTTGACAGGCTTGCTTAAATGCTGTGATAGAGTCCATGCACACAAGAGTGTAATAATGCAAGAGTGGGTAAGCGGTGAAGTGCTTTACCTCGAGAACAAGAATGAACGAACCCTAACACCATATCAAAAACACGACCAGTAGAACCCAAGGACTTAAAGAAAGTAGAGATGTTGATCCAAGACAGCAGCAGAGAGGATGCGCTTATGCTTCCGTGTGCTCACACGAGCTGCACTTCTTATGCTGGCACCCCTGGCACGAGGTTTGCCAGGACCCGTACGGGCCGTCGCCACATTCAGAACAATGCCAAACGATGGTTTCTGGGCCATCCGTAAGGGGTTGTCCGCGCCCGATGTCCGTCCAAGGGTTCATCGTCGTGTCGATGTGAACGTGGTGTGCGTATGAATGACTGCTGTATGGAGGACCTAGATGCACTACCATCTCCCTGTTGCCGAGTATAGAGCGGGTGGGTGCGTTCGGGAAGGGGGACTGGTAGTCTCCATAGTCGAGATCGGTAAAACCGTTGTGCTCTTCGCGAAGTGCTAAAAACCGGCATGCAGACCGTGCCGAGGTCGACTGAAGAAGTTGCAGAGTAGATAGGACAGCCATTACTTGCGATGGTTGCGAGAACAAGTATTGAGAAGGGTAAGGTGCTCCAAATAGTGCACTGTAACAGAAAAGGTGTGTAGTATAGCTGGTCGAGATGAAGCTGCGACGATGAAATCAAAATTGGGCGAACCTATAGTTTATGTTATACCCTCAGTGAAGGCTTAGCCATCACCTGGCTTATCGCCTGCGCCAGGCCACCAGGGTGAACTGCGGCGATGGAAGAGGACCTTGAGACATTGGCCATGGCGTAGACTAGGGAGGTAATAACCGTGAGACATGGACGACGGGATGAAATGACTAGATAGCCAGTGAGGTGATGCAAGCCGTAGTGGAGGACCAGAAACGAAGGAACGACAAGACCAAGCGCCACCCTCTAACGGCGGCGGACTACGTGATCGTGCAAATGATCAACTAGGTGATAGGAATTCATGTTGATGAGCAAGGAGACTGGACGTCGACAGCGAAGGTTGGGTCCGTGTCTAGCATGATTGCAATAGTCGAATCATTCTCGTGCCTGAGTGTGGTAACACCGGTAAGCTCGATGACCCAATGATGTGTATGTGGCGGAAATAACCACTTGATAGGCGAGCGTGGATAATGGCTTCATTCCGGTTGAGCCAGGCACAGGGCCGAGGCAGTGAGAAAATTCAGCGCTCGCCTGCGGGAAGGGTTGTTGCTAACACTCATGAGTCAAGAAGATCATTAAACCTTTGCCTTGTTTGCCTTAAAGGATACTACCGTGAAGACATCTCCAAGAGAATACAGTCTGTTCGACTGGAGTTGGTTCCTGTTGTGTTCAAGAACGGACGGATCGAAGTACATGATGTTTGAGCTATACTTGGTTTGTTCTGAAATAGACCGGCCGGCGGAGAGACCGCAGGTGACGCAAACAGGCATGGTGGATTGTACCCCACGTCCACGGAGGACCTGCACGTGCGGTTGGCACGGAGAAGGACATGCGCTGATAACTCCGCACGACCACGGTGGAGGCGAACGACAGGTCCGCCGAGAGGTCGTAACTCTTAGACCGCACATCTGTTGCTTGTTGGGCCTGTGAACCCATGTATCGAGCATAGCTTGTGCACCGTAGTAGCATATAGTTTCAGGGGCAGTGTACCCTAGTAGCCGCCCGCATGCAGAACTATCCCCGTGACCTTATCATAGAATTAGAGTGTAGCAGAACTGATCGAACAGTTGCGTTGCAGGAAGTGCCTTGCAATTGTGCCTCGGGCTTACGGGCATGAATGTATGGATGTTTGCTGCCTTGTTTGGGCTCGATGCCAGCGGTTGCTGAGACGTGCACCCCGTGTGGCAGTGAAATCATCTGTCATTAGTGCTTGGACGCGCTCGATCATTCTTGTGGCTACTGTCGACGGATCATTGGAGTCTACTTCCACTTCCCCGAGTTCGACAAGCCGTAAGTGGAGCAGCCGGCCGATGAGCCCTGCTGAGAGTGAGATTGGAGCTAGATCGCACAAGAGCCACACACTCACCGGCCAGCCATCTTCTGAATCATGCCGCTAACCAAGGCATCAGGGTAAATTGGTGAGGCTGAGATGAAGCTCACTGCCGACGGCCTGTATTTCGGTGAAAGATGCTGGATTGACCGTTTCGACGCAGCTGGGGCGCAGCATATATACGTTCGCCGTGAGGCTCCGGAAAAGCAAAGTTGGCCCCGCCGTGGGCATGAGGGCGGTCAAATATGTCCTGTGACGCTCTAAAGTGAGTACATGGTGCCGGAATTGGCGAAGTTGAAATGCGAGCTGAGGGGGCGGAACGCTGCAATTGGCAAAGACCCTCCAAGATGCGGCTCTGTGCGAGGCTGAGGACATTGAAGAGACCGAGGAGCCGGCTACCGGTGAGAAGATGGGGCTAGCCTTGCTGCAGCTTCAATCATGGTCTTGATGAGCAAGCCTAGCATATGCCTCCAGGACATCCATCTTGACAAAGAGAAGACACCAAGTCGAGACGTTCTCATGAGGGCTAGTCATAAGGATTGATGTGAATACTGATTGTGTAGGGGCAGCAGGCGGGATAGAATGAAGCGACGGCCGCGGGGTAGGTTGCTAGTCGTGATTTGTTTTTCCACTTGGCTCATGTCAGCATCGGACCTTCTGAGAGAACAACGCAGAACCCTTGAAGTTGGCTTTCGCCCCTTGTGTTGCAGGAATTCTATTCTCTTTTCCCAAAAAGGTAGTCCACGAGAATGCTGTTCGTTGGTGTTGAGCGCTGATCGGTGGATCGTCGATGAACGATGGCATGATGGCAGAGATTGGCAATGACGTAGATCGCATCCATAAATAGCTAGACTATGCCAAGGATCACGACGACTGGTATCACCGGTACGACGAATGGGGCGCATCGCTACAAACCTCACGCCCTTCGATATCCGTTTCGCAACTGCATCGCGAGCCGCCTCCTGCGCGGCTACTTCCTCCATCATGGCGCCTTTTGTTGTGGGCTCGCAGAAGGAAGATGCGCGCAACACGACGCCCCTTGAACAGCGACTCGGACAGGCCACTAGTGTTGTGATGCCTCTGATAGAGCTGGGGTTGCTAGGATACGTGACCTGGGTTCTTTGCTATCTGATATGCATCCAGTACCTCGCGAGCCCGTCCGACGAGCTACAACAAACCTTCAACATCCAACCTCGAAGATCGACCGGCATCGCGCTTATAACTGTGTTCGCTCTACTGCTCCTTGCGCTGCTCATATCATGGATGCGTCTGCTCCAGGTGATCTGGTCAAAGGTGGACATCTTAGAGCCTGGAGCGCCAGGCGTCGAGAAGAAGGATGTCGACTCGAAGCACCTGGAGCAGTACGACGCGTACGTCTGTGACTATGAAGGTGTTCCCCTCTTCTGTGATAAGTGTCGCATCTACAAGCCCGACAGGACACACCATTGTAAAGAGCTGGGCAGGTGCATACGTAGGATGGACCACTACTGCCCATGGGCCGGTGGCATAATCGCAGAAACCACGCACAAGTTCTTCCTACAGGGCGTCGTCTTGGGAGCCTTGGTGATGGCATACGTCTGGCTTGTGGTCGCTATCTTTCTAGCCGAGCGCATATCAAAAGTGAGTACAGTTTTTGTCACTGCTTGATTCTGGACCCTGAACAGGTATCTATTTACGAAGCACAATTCACATCTGGGCAAAGCGCCAGTGCTAACGAACCCCAGACAGGTTCACGCCCAGGCAACTGGATAGCGGCACTGGCAATCGGAGTACTCTTCTCCATCTTTGCTACCACTATGGCCTGCATGACAGGCTACAACCTCGCGATCAACTACACGTCCGTCGAAGCGATCCAACGAGGCGGCATCACGAACATCGCCTTCTTGATCATAAGGCAGCCCAATGAGCCGACACAACTACATACACCACCCACGTCTTCCAAGAGCGAGGAAGACAAGGCCACCGAGGCTGATGACGAGTGGCCAGTCCTGCGCTTCGTCGAGCGAAGTGGTGGGCGCAACTTTGTCGTCATGCAGAATAAACCTTTCCAGCACGTATGGTCTACATCCATGATGCGTGGATGGAAGGATGCTATGGGCGAGTCGCCCCTAGAATGGTTTCTGCCACTCAAGAACAGTCCGTGGAAGCAGAAAAGCCGCCGCGGAGAGTTTAGATGGGGCGAGGTGGTATACGATATGGCGAAGAAGTTTGAGAAGGACAATCCAGGAGCTCGGCTGGCAATACTTGAATGAGGCAGTCGTCGACAGCCGTCTTTGGATATGGGTCCAGGGTTTTGGCACCACTGCTGCGGAAAAGAGGGCGTGTTGTTGGAGACATGTCCGACGCCCATCCCTGGCTTAAACATCTATGCTTCGCATGGCATCATTTTGGCATCACTTTGGCGTTTGGGAAGATACCCTCGTATGTACATATTACCTGGTTGGGTTTCGCATCGTATATATTCCTAATTGACACATCATTACCTAGAGCATCCATTTACTCATTAAACCTCCAGACTCACATGACGACGCCTGATGTTGAATTCGCGGTTACACATGTCGTTGCATCCAGCCAACCGGAGCATTACCCATCTTGACCACTCGACAGCCCACTGCTGGGCACCCGATCACAGCCAACGAGCAAAGTCTGGTACCGATGCCGCAACGGCGCGGCGAAACGATCTTCGTGAGCGCTTTACATCACTGCATCGACATCTGGGCTTGGAGGTCGCTGCCTGATCGAGTGTGCGGAATGTGCCATAGGGGTACCACACCCGGGGCCTGGAGTCATGGCATCGTCGATGAGTCTTGTGGGTAGTAGGTGCATCAGTGGGACCGCAAGTATCGTCATAATGCGAAGAGGTTGGTGCATGTGGAGGCCTTGGCGCACATGCAAATTTGCATCCGGATCATGACGCTCGCTGCGCAATAGTGGTTGTTGGCCGCACCATAGTCTGGATTGCGCGAGGTCTTTGCGAGGGGGGGATTTTGTTATCATTTTGCGAAGTATACGAGACGAAGTCTTACTTTGCAAAAGAAAATGAGTTCGACATACATTGCCTCTTTCCACATCAACGTACGAAGTCCATTCACTTGCAACTTTCCCACACAAGGCCAATAAACAACCCACTCCCCCGCCCCGCCATGTTCTAGCCCCTCCCTCGTTTTCTGGTTCTGGGTCGGGTTCGGCTCGCTTGAACTTTTCCACCAAACTTCTATGCATCCAACCCCACCTCACTTCATGCAGGCTTCCATTAATGCACCAACAACCTACAGTGTTGATCTTGAAAGTTTTTCACAATCTTTCCATGGTTGTGGGTGGAGGTGGTGAGGGGTTTGTGGTTCGATGTGTGCAGTGGAGTAGTTATTGGTGGGCAGCTGTGTGGACTGGTGGTGAGTGTAAGTGTGAGTGTGGTAGAGCTCGTAGTTGTTGGATGGAGTTTGGTGGTAATGTGATGCGCATGTGGAGATGCGACAGTAGAGTGATGCTGAGAACAATCAAACTTGATACTTCCGCGAAGACTGCTGTGAGCCAGAACCTCATCATAGACACCACTGCCATAACCTCGCATCTCTCCCTCGCAGTAAACACCTGACTCGCCCTCCCACGCCTTCCCTCCGAAATATCCCGGCCCGTGCCCTCCCCTGAACCCAGCCCACTCGGAACATCCCCTAGCACGCTCCACCCTCGCCGCGCCACCGTACATCCCCATCCCAGGCGCCGATCCAGATGCGCTCCAAGGGTCTAAAACCAACGTCGGGCAGCCTAGACGTTTGCATGCGCTTATTAAGTGGGCATCATGATTTCCCATGACGATGTTCTTGTTTTGTTTAGAGACGGCGGGTCAGACAAAAATAATACGTGCGAAGATATCTAATTCCCGATTCGAAACAATACGCACGCGAAACTTGACACTTCGCTTCACCTCACCTCTTCCCTCCGTCAAGCTTAACCCAGCAAACACATACATGCACAACCCCTCACTCCTCACCCCTCAACGGCTGTTAGGACTCCCAGACCCACAGATATGCATCACGAAGTCGTACATTCGGCAAAGATTCGCGTAATGTGAAACGCCGGATGCGAACCAGGAATACAAGCGAAAAGTTTAACGATGCCTGCAAGTGGATATGCGAGACGAGGGCGAGGCTGCACTGGACGTGCCCGTTGTTGTGGTTGTTGTCCGCATTGAGTAGTTTTGGCGTTGGTGTGGAAGTTTTTCAATAGTTTTCGCGTGGAGGTTTAAAGTTTGGTGCAGATGCAGGGGCCGGGTGGGATGGCGCCACTTGATAGTTTTGTGTGTTTCAGGTGGGAAGGTTTTGGTTGGTGGCTGGATGGGTGGGAAGGGTGGGTGGGCTGATTTGGAGTGGAAGTGGGTGCATTTGGGACTGTGTTGAGTGTGCAAGAGTGGAGTTGGGATTGTAAATTGTTGGATTGATTATCTAGGCAAATTTCAGTAGAAGCCTGTGACTTCCAAGTACCGAAACTCAAAGCAAAATTTGAACTTTGCCGCCGAAGCAGAAAACATGAACAGGCCTTGGATTGTACTCCGTGAGCCGAAGAAAAGCACCCTAAACTCCTTTTGTACCGTATGCAGCCCCCGGGGTATTGTGTATGCAGTAATGTCAAGAAACAGCCGTATGGCAATAGTGGGGCGTCGGAAGATCCACAGTCCTGTCCAAGGGCGGAGTATTAATGAAACAGATTAAGAAAAGGGAATCGGGGGCCGAGCCATGAATGTCGGGTCGCAATGATGTCGTAATGCATCGATCCCAAAGGGGGGCGTAGATGTGAGAGAATGTGGTTGAAGAGGGGAGCGTTCGAAGCTATGTGGGGATTGCGGCCGGTGTGACGGGTTCGCTGGTGAGGCGGGGAATGGACCGACTGCTTCAGAGCGTGAACATCACTGGGTAATGATGAGATGATCTTCTCTTAATAGAAGGGACACTACTCTTCTGACCCATGATGAGCACTGTTGAGGGCGGCGGAGGCTTCCCTGTCTCGCGCTTCCTTTCCAGGAGCTCGGCGCCGAGCATTGATGAACCAGTTGGAGACCTGCGGAGTATTAGCACATGGATTCATGATGCAACTGTAATGAAGAAGACACAATGGCACTGGCAGAAAATCCGAGCACGTTGCAATTGACGCTGAAAGGCAGATGGCAGACGTAGTCACTGATGTCAAGTGTCAAGGCAAGATAGACTTCAACATACCTGACTCAAGTTTAAACCCGTTCTACGACAAATTTCAAGCTTTTGGTCTTCTGTCGGGTATGGCGAGTCCCTGTTCTCTGCAAACCACTGCTTCATCATGTTGGTTGCTTCTTTCGGCAAATTGCCTCGCCGCTTGCGGTTGAAGGCCTGAGGATCCATGCTACCGACGTGTGGCTGGAATCGTATGTTGTCACTGTAGGTGTTGTCGTAACTTGGTTGAGAGGCTGCACCAGAGTATTGCGTCCGTGGGTAGTATGCATCCTGTGGGCGATCGTATCCATAACCGTAAGGAACTGGCGGTGCCTCCGCATAGTAGGAATGCCTATGTTCATAGACTGGTTGACCCTGTACTGTGGCCGGATGATACGCGCTTGGACCCGAAATACTCTGATGAACGGAAGGCTGTCGGTATGAGGGGTGGACCTGAGGTATTGGCGACGACCGATGCCGGTCGTGTACGCTTGTCGCAAGATGAGCAGGGGGAGGCGGGTAAGATGAGCTTTGCCGCCGATGAAACGCGTAACTTGGGGCCTCGATGGCTTCACGATGTGCGTTTTGGTAGTGGATCGCAGGGTCGATAGCACTGCTCATCCGTCTCGGGTCGGCGGACGAATGATCAGTAGCATGAGCAGACCGTCCGGAGTGAGCATAAATGTCACCAAGTGTGTCATTTCGCTCTTCACGTTGGCGCTTCCTGCCCTGCCACGTTACGTCATCGAATTGGGGTTGCCCATGTGGGGAGCTATCGGCTGAGCCATTCCTACGTGACGGCGTCCTCGGTGGGGTATCTGCGCGCGTCTTGAGACAAAACTGCTAGGCGTGAGTGATGCTAGTTTTCTAAGCATTGGACAAAACGTACCTCTGAGAACGAAGGAAGCTTCTCAACAGGCTCGCCAGGCTGGATGGGCGGTGAGTTGCGCATGTACTGGTGACTCTGTGTTCTAATTAGACCGGTCGAACTGATGGAGTACCTGCGGAGGTCTTCGTCGATGGAATTCCAAACGGTCGCGGCATCGCTCCTGTGTCTCTCACTGTGACGCGAACCCGAACGAGAAGATCGTAGTGGGTATTCGTGGTCTGAGTAGACTGGAGGTGGAAGTGCGCCTCGTTTGGGGGAAGGGAGTGTCATGTCGGATGGTGGGGCATCGCATCCGTCAAAGGTGCGATGGAGAGGCACATCCCAATCATGGGAAAGACGGGGCAAAGAAATAGAAGAATGGACGCGATGATCAGGATGAAGACAAGGGCGACCTACCGCAGCAGTCACACCACTAACATGTCTCTCAGAATGCGCCATTCTGCGGGGCTGTAGCTGGTCGTACTGACGATGCGGAATATCTTGAAGTGAAAGATATTCCATGAGCGACAGTGTAGCGCTCTTTATAGACTACTCAGAATACTTTATTAGCAAACGATGGTTAACTAAGGTATGGATGTGTTGTAAGTGGTGAGGCGGGAGACGCTAAAGGTACGTTTCCGTGGTTCCTGAGCGGTTTTCTGTACCAACTCGGGTGGAATGGCAGACACCTACGTTCGCTGGGTTGCTCTAGCGGCATGCCAGAGAAGTCAGGAAGAGGAGAGATTCACTTACCGCAGGGAAGTATGATGTAATGCGGAGGAGGGTCTGCAATTGAAATACACACCAAGGCCGATGAACCACAGAATATATCGCAGATATACACTAGGTAAACGGCTGAATGAGCAATAGCGTAAACCGAGTATTATGTTGCAGAAGGTGACAAGCGACGGTAACAATGTGCAATGGACGAGGTGAGCCGGCTCGAGCACTCAGCAGTTCGCAAAAGACGGATACGGTCGTGGTAGCGGGAGCAGGGTGTTTAAGAAGCAAAGGGCGACACCAGCGAAGGAGGCGTTTCTGGGCAAAGCAGAACTGCAACGGGCCGTACTTTGTCCATGCAACGCGATCTTGCACACCAGAAGGCGCGCCAGGGCAATGCCAGCAAGCGCCAGCGGAGGACAAACAGGCGCGTCTAGCACTACGTCTGCGCTCCTGACAGGTGAGCGTTAAGGTTTGACCAAGTGATATATTCTCCGAGCGTGCACAAGACGGGCTCAGGCTGGTTGGCGGCCGGCCGAAGCAGAAACAGAGGGGATGGCACTATGCCGCAGGCTCAGGGCACGAGCCGGCGACGAAGCGGCACCAACTGCTGCAGGCCTTGTGGCGGGCGCGCCATCAGGACGTCGCCGCTGTCTCCACCACTTGCCAGACCAGTCCGTAGATCTTTCTGTTTCCGACTCGGCACAGAAAGGAGCAGGGTTGCAGACGTCGGTCACTCATTTGGACGCCTGCACCTCACTGACTTGCCATGGATTACCTCATCTGCCCTCCCACACGCTCGACGCCGCAGTAACCTGTCAAGGTGCCATCACAGCAACAGCCAAGCGCTGGCTGGGTTTCCGTCTGCCCCACGCCTCGCTCACGATGGTGCTCCAGATAAGGCAATTCACCCTTGGCAGCCTTACAACGACTCGCTACGACCTGCCCCAGGCAAGTCCTCGCTGTCGAGTGCTTCTGGTACGCGGACTTTGATCTAAACTGCTCACCTGGCGAATCCGACGGGCAGTGGTCACTGCACACAGTCGGTACCACGATCTCTACGCGGGCCAGTGGCACGGTACCATGGTAATTGCTTATAAGGCGGACTTGCGAGTTTGAGGAGTTCATCTGCCCATGACCAAGGCAAGCCGACCAGAAGGACGTGTTGTGCACGCCGGACCCATGGTGACGGCTTCTTCGCGATCCCAGCTAGTGGCACCATACCCGGTAGACAGCTGCCGCAGGCCAGAACCGGGCTGGTGGCTTGAGTGATTGTGCTTTTGTGCAACCTGGGCATCCCAGCGTCCAGGAGCAGCGCTGCAGCGATGAGCGTTTCGCTGGTGGTACAGAAATAGCAGTAAGGACTTCAATGTCCGTTGCCACATGGAGCACTCGGTGGGCTTGGCCGTACCGCGCTCCACGGCGGGAGAGTGGCAGCCGCTGTATTGCTCGCCGACTCGCGCAGCGCCGCTATCAAACAGCGGGTGTGCGGACTACTGGTGAGGCAGTCGTCGACGCTGGGCAGTTGATGAATGGATGGGGGTTGCGGCACGTCATGGACCGCAACAGTGACTGGCAACGAGGGAAGCATTGGTGGCCGTGACGAGGTGTTCTCGCAGCGATGAGCATAAGCAGACATGCGTAGCGGATAGGCTGGGCCCCTTTGGGGAGGGTGACAGGCGAGTGACAGTTTGGGTGGAGGTGAGGCCTCGTCTCCGCCGCCATGATTGGCAGCAGGGATGGGCGCACCTTCCTCGATCCAGGATCGCACTTGCCCGGTATGCAGATCCATCCCGCTAACCGGCGCAGATCAAACATCGCACCCTCGACGCCTCCGCCGTCGAATAGCATGGTGCCGGCCGCTGCCGCCATCTCACCGTGGCATCCCATCCACCACGAGACGCGACGAGACAGGATGACGGCAGCGAGGCTTCGAAACTTCCGCGCATGCCCAGCTCCCGCCGTGTCTCGAGCCCCGTGCGCCGAGTCACACGTCGCTGCATTCACCTCGCTCGGCCGTCGCGAACCGCCTCAGATGCGGAAGGCATGCCGGACATTTCCCGCTCGACGCCCCCATCGACCGCACACGAACTGCTTGACCGCTCCCAGGCTGTGTGCCTGCGCGCCCCACTCGCGCTGCTGTCAAACATGCTTAGCCGCCAGATGCTGGTCCGCGGTCTGATCCCGTCGCTCGGGTCTGCGTCTGCAACCCACTGTCCGCTCCCCAGAAGGGCAATCGCGACCCCGCCAACTCCCCCCTCGCACACGCTGCGATGCCACCAGGCCACCGGCGACGCGGTGGCACGGCAGCAGTTGACCGCCTGTCGTCCCGTCACTCTGTCTCTGTGAGCGCCTGCCGTTTGCAGCTGCCTCGCCGGGCCCTTTTGCTGCGTGTTATGGCGCAGGGGCTCTCTACCCACTGTGGCGCTGCCTCGCTCCACGCCAATCCTCTAGCTTCAGGGCTCGCCTTGCTTTCCGTCCGCGAACGCCACTAGTCTATCGACGCTGCATTCGGACAGCTTGGATTCGCACATTCGGAATCGGTAGGATTCCCTGCTGGCAATCGTTTAGACGGGATGATCTATGCATGGTAGCTGTGGCCGACTTGGTGATGGCAGCACAGTCACGGGCTGCTAGGTGGCACCATCATGCCACCATGAAGCCACGAACGCCATGTGCTCCTTTGACGCAACCTCAGATCTGCTATCGACACTTCGTTTCACGGCCAGGCAGCATGCTAGTATCGGTCCACCTGCCTCTGGGCCCGTCATCCTCCGCAGTGCGTGTACGGAACTCCATTGCAGCCCCGTGTTCGTGCTGGGGACTCCGTCAACCCGTGGCCTGGATTTGCGCTCGAGTGGACGACGAAGAAACGGACCGACACTGCATTGCAGTATGTCGGCCACTGGCCAGATGCCAGCACAAGATCGATCGACATCTCAAGAAGCCTCGGAAGAAAAGCGGTGGATGCTGGATAGACGAAAACCACGCCGAGAACGTGGTGACATCTGTAGCACCTGTATCAGCGCAACCACTGGTTCTCCAGACGGCCTGTTGACCCGCTGTCCCAGGACCACCATTCTGCGAGATGAGCGAAACACAGTCAACAAAAGGTGCAACTCCAAGGGCAGTCGGACATGCAAAAAGCCCGATGGGGATGAGGGGTCTGCTGTCACGGTGGTACAGGGTTATGGGTACTCGCATGCGTGCGCCTTTCGACCGATCAATGAGCACATACTCATTCCGACTCTGCTCAGATCTCTCTCCACGACGCACGACAGCTACAATTTACCCGGTATCTGGGTTCCCACCGCAGCTGGACAAGATGTCGTTGCATGCCCGCTGCGCACGGCCACCCGCATTGCAGTCATTGCAGCAATATTTCCGATTCACACATCCAACTCCGTGTGGGTACTGTTTACACCTAGGTTTCTGTTCATCCTGGTCTGAGACTGCACCTCTTAGGCTGGCACTTCCTACCCAGGTTCAAAACGCAGCCTCAACCCTCTTACACGGTTGTTGGAGATGACGACAAAGAAGTTTTGACCCACTCGATTCTCATTGCGAACAGCATCCACATTTTGTCCTCGATCTGAAGTCTATTGAACTCTGAAACGGTTTAGATTAATCTGGCAGTTCTGGCTGTGGTCTTAGTGAGAGTTGAGAGAACATATCTGGCCTGATGCTTAGGTTGGGTCCATCCCTTGCTGCTAATCTGTCTGGGCAACGTCGGAGACGTGCTTGTGCTGACTTGTGGAGACTGCAAACATAGTGGAGATATCCAACGCCAGAAAGAGCTGCACTCAGCAGTCCCCGGTAGTAGCCAATCGGCGCTTTTTGTAATATACCGTCTTCCTTGTCGCCGTTCATTGGTTCAGGTATCGAACATTTCGTGCGACGATGTGTTGTAGGCAGGAATACCCGGCTAATCGGCAGATCTACCAACGCCTAGCGTGCCCACTATCGGTTCATCTTGCCAGCGCGGCCTGGCTAGACAGTAGTGTACATTTCTTTCGCCTCCTGAGCATCTTTCCTCCTTGTCGCAGTCCGGGTCCCAATCTCCACTAATCACGGCAAGGGAGCCTATTTTCGGCATTTTCCAATGACAAATAACTGCTCCGAATTCGTTATGCTCGTGGTGCTGCAAGCTTCCGCGGAGAGGTCGATTTTGCCTCATCGACAACCGTTTCATTCCGGAGACCTTTCGGCCAATAGAGTTTGCATGTCTTGGTACATTGACGTATGTGACGATACAATTCTTTTGCCACACGAGCAGAGTTGACATACATCGAGGAGCAGAGTTTATTCGACCACTCGCTGGAGATCGGCACCACTGACGACTCGGCACAGCCGGGTATAATTTGATCTTCACAGCTACGGATGTAGCGAGCCGTAGCTGTCATCAAGATACGCACCGCTCAAGCGCTTGCGGTAATGAACACATCTGGATCACCAGTCTATGCTATCTTGGCGAAGCACAGCCACCAGATCCGTCTCCAAATCAATCGAACGGCACAGTCAAACTCAATCGCGGTAATCAGCACACGGTCTTTTCGATTCGGAAAAGTGTAGCGACTCATTTTGTACCAAACGTTGAACGAGTGCGCGCCATGACGCCAGCTTGCTTGATGGCTCACCCAACTTGTCCCAACCAGGTCACCCACGAAAAGCTAGTCTGTTATCAGGGTCAGCTACGTGCAGCTGGAGCGTCCCATACATGCGTGTCGCAATGGTGGGTCCCTGTCTGACGTGCGCGCTATCTTCAATGTGACAGTCGATCTTTCCAAGGGTGTCATGTCGTCCGCAAGGTCTCGCACGCGTTCGTCGTGTTGTGAAGGCAGCTGAAACCGCTATTTGGTCTTGGGAAACTTTCCGGACTGGTGTTGATTCAGGGAGCGTTTCGACGTTTCGTGAAGACCTTATCATCCATGAAACTCAAACATTGTAAGTCTAGGTGCGGGGTCTATTCCAGGCTGATCTGCTCTCAAGATCTAGAAGTGTGATTGACACAATCGCTGCGCACGTAGCTTCCACACCTGCACATCGATGCAGCAACTAGACAACTAGACCCATACTGCAGATTCGTGGGCGATTTGCAGCTGTGTGGGAGGTGCACACCACCTTCAGAAGGTTTCCACAACTCTCACTTCGGAAGAATTTCCATCGTGGTTGCATCGACCAGTGTGGTGGCACGCACCACTAATCCTCCTAACGTTGAATTTAAAGTTCCGCTGGTATCCCCCAATGCGGTAACGACTTTGACCCCACTCTGGTCAATACATGATGTGCTGGCAGCGGCTGATGCAAGGGACAAGCGTTGCAGTTACGTTCGGCTAGAAGCCCATCAGCTAGCGCTGTCTTGCAGTCTTATTTCACAATCCTGCATGATAGGACACAGCGAAGTATTGCGGACAGCTGGACTGGCGTCCCCGAGGCGATGTCAACGAGCTCACCCACTCAGAAGAAGGCCCTCCACCCCTCATCTCCACGGACGAAAGCTTCTCGCCGATCATGCAGAACTCGTACCGGAAGGATGAGATCAGCTAGCATCCCGCTGTCATGATCGGACAGGAGACATTGGCGCGCATTCCTTCTGGCGGCATGCATAGTGATACGCCTCGACTCTCGCAGTCAGCCTCCAGCCCAGCCAATAAAGTTCCACCATATTCATGCACACTGGCTCATTCATGTCTCCCTTCAGCTTTCACCGTCAAATAACAGAGCGGGTTGATGGGACTGCATACCGCACGTGGAAGGTTAGCATGTGCAAGACGGCCAATTAAACGTTGGTGTATAGTATTTCGTTTGTGTCGAAGAAGAGTGTGAGTGAATATTTGATAATTTGAAATTGGGATCTACCGTCGCTTTCGGACTCGCGTTTTCGACGAGACTTGTGGAGTAAGCAGCTGACGCACAGAGATATTGCTTTGAAATTTCGCGATTGTGCGTACTATGGCCTACACGGCTCGTAGCTCTTTGTTCACTGTCGGCGTCTCATGGTGGCAATGTGCGAAAAGCTGAGGGAGATGTTCAGGCACCGACCGATTCTGTTTCCCAGGCAGCCCATCCTCTGTGTGCATCATGTTCGACTACACTATCGCACCCAACACCAACAGTCCGAGCAACCGCCGCAAAGAGTTCAACTTGCATTGAGTCAAGAAGTTCAGCAGATGTTGGGCTCTACATACTCAAACCCCCGTCAGCCTGTCCTCCAACGAGATCAACCCCAAGTATCTCCACACTTTTCATTGAATTGCATCGCAGCTTCACACAAGACACCAAAGCCCTTCCATCCACCCAAGCAAAAGCCCGCCACTCAAATCCCACCTTCCCATATGCAATCTAAATCCCGCAAGCGCTATCCACACGTTGAGGAACCGCTTGACTGCGCCGACCTAGTCCACATCGCGAATCGATACATGACACTTCATTTCATCAACACATCTGGTCTCGGAACCGCTCGCTGCTCCTTTGCAGGACTTTGATACATTAGCAAATCTATATATACCAAAGTTCACCAAGTGCAACACACCTTACCGAGGCCGAAGTGTCGCGGTTTTTGCAAATCACTCGATCGTGGTTGGGGAATGATATTGCAACGTGAGTCGTAGCTCATACCGCAGCATACAGCGTTACTAACATGAGGGAACGATATCTCTGTACGAGAAGCTAGCGAAAAGAGAAACGTGGTAGAACTTGACGTAGTAGCAATGAGCAAAGCGGTTGAGGAGCTGAATGCGCTGCCTTTAAGATATCACAAGTGGTCTACTCGGCAAATTAAGTGCTGGTCTGTAATACCCTTCAATCCTCAACATATCTTCCCTCCCTAACCATCTCATTTAGTTTTCCATAGGGCCTGTCGTGCTTTGCAGCGTGCATGGAGAATATATGCCGGCGAAACTATGGTGGGATGAGTAGCCTGCCACTGATATGTCTTGTGGTGGGTGTAGTTTCTCACAACATTACATGCTCACCTTGGTTTCACGAGCACTCTCGGAATTCGTACTCGAGAACGAATGGAGTGTGTCTATCGAACAACGAACGCTCGGGTATTGACATGTATTAGTATTGGAATCACCCATGAATTTAGAAAGTAGTTACGCGATCAAAAACTAGGTCTGGAAGATCATCACGGCACACCACATCACCTCACAAAAGCTTAATCAAGTAGTAAGTCCTCATATTTCCAATCTCAAGAATCTAACTACGCCTCCATAACTCGTCCATCCTTTTTCATACCGAGGAGCCCACCTCGAGACCACGGTGGCGCTCATAAGCTCTATGCAAGTCTCCCATCGCCTAAAAAGCCTTGGTAACCTTAGAGGTGCTGGTGGCGGTAGGAGTCGCGCCTGGAGTTTCCAGCACGGTGACCCTATAGAACGCGTTAGTGCGCAATACTTTCATTGCATGTGATGGGGTGCGGCGAACGTTTTGGCGTCCTTTGCTGCGGCGGCGGCGAACATGGCGGCCTATTGAAGATTAGTTAGGTAGTCAGATAGGTAAGGTGAAGAAAAAGACTTACGAGGGCCAGGGTGACGGCGATGAAGCGCATTTTGAAGATTGGGTTGGGTGGTTGGAGTGGTGTTTGTGGTGGGAGTAGATTTGACTTGTAGTGATGCGATTGAAGGAAGACGGAATGAAGTGCGGGCTGTGCTTGTCTTTTATATTCCTTCGGCTCAGTAAGTCTGGGATGTGTGGGATACCTAGCTCACACTGAGAGCTGTTGAATTGATGCGCTTCGTCACCCTACACTAGATCAGCCTTTGCACGACTCCTTTTGCTTTACACAAGAGGCGACGTTTCAGGTATATTCTGGTACATGTTTGCTGAAAACAAGCTTATGCTAGAGTCTACCAGCCGGATAGTCCACCGGAGCGGAAAAGCCCGACACCAATGCGGGGCCGTTGACGCGATTGATGCTGAACCATGGTTCCAGATTGGCGCGTTATTCTCCCGTCTTCGCAACTAGCCACCAATGTGCCAATCTTCAAGGTACTGTGGGAAATACCTTTGCGCGTTACTTACTGCCCCGCCCTCAACATTCATGCCTCAGGCGGTCCGTCCCGCGATATGCGGGCCCTCGAGGTCCGAGCCGCATTTCTTTAAGGACGAGTTCTTGCACGTTGATGAAGCCCAGTAGATGATTGGGCATCATCATCATGTATCCTCACCGGCTCCTCTGTAGTGTATAGAACGTCATGGCACCTCTGAACACACAATAATCCTCCGATACTAGCCATCCGAAGTGAACGACGTGGCCTGTGTATTCCTGCGAAATGAAGCAAGCTCCGCGGGAACCCTGATGACGTGATGAATAACTTGTTACGTTTCTTGGGTAAACGGCCGTCATATCCCGGATGATTGTTTGGCTTGTGCTACTGTGGAGAGGTGCCATGGTCTCCTTCGCTCCATGCGCATCCCACCAACACTCGAACTTCCTTTTCTTACTCCCAAACACCCGTCAGCTTGCACCATTGCTCTTCCTGTCATGCCCGCAAATGCAACGGTCGATGGTGATGAGTTGCATCTCCCAGCGTCTGGGAAGGCCGCTGAAGTACTACTCAGCAGGCATGCCCCTGAGCAGCATGTTGCCCGATATCGCCCACACGAATACCGAGATACTGTGCAGTTTAAAGTCCTTCCAGGTGCTATCTGCGAGTGCAACTGGATCGTCGCGCTGACAGTACAGGTCGAGACGACGCAAATTGCGGCGTGTGGTATAGTGTCGGATGACATCGTCCAACGTAGACTTCCATACAGGACCTTGATGAAGTAGGCTTAGCTCCTGGAGGCTCCAAGGCAGTATAGTAAGTAGCTCGTCTCTGAAATTTTGGAATGGAAAGACGAGCTTAGCAAGTCGGGTGAAGGCAGTCAAACTCCCCATGCCGGAGAATATATTATCATTCAACAAGCGATCGATGTTGGCAGGAATGATTTCGAGTGTCTCGAGTGTGGTGGTCGACACTTCGAGGTGACTAACGACACGCTGAAACAGGTCAAGTGGAAACGTCGAGCTATTCAAGTCTTGAGGGCATAATGTGCGGTCTACGTCTTCGAACAAAATCCTGGCGTGCTTGGTCTTGGATAGAAGAGCTTTCGAGCAAGGAAGCCGAAACCGAGCATTGCAGTATTTGAGCATATCCTGACTAGACAGATGTAGCTCAAGGCCCGCGAAGTGTGGCACTGGATTGACACCGGGAAACAAATGCATCTCTGACGAAGGGCCGATTTGGAGCATCTGCAAGTTCCGCAGCGGCAGCGTGCGCGCTGAGAAGCACCCACCCATACAACGGAACTTCTTCAGTCTCATGAAGCTGCAGTCTTTGGCATCAACGTTTTTGAGCATTTGAAGTCCGAAGAAACTGTGTACGAAGCCGCTTCTTCCCTGTATATCAAGGTGTGGAGGCTGATCATAAGTCTTGAGGTAGCAAGAGACGGAGAGGTCGTCGAGATTTGGAAGGACCTCAATCAGGCCGCCATAGAAGGCCGCTGTGCTCCAGTCCACGATTCCAGGTATATGCCTCAAGTTGTGCTTATCTGAGTCGCTGTGTGGTTCAAGCCGATCAAGTAGTTCTTTTCGCACAGTGTGGTATTGAGGGCACCAAGGGCTGCTACCAGGTTCGTCGCTTTTGGCAGAAGGCCTGTCCTTGTAGTATTGATACATATTGCGCGTGGCACATTTGTCGTTGAACGGCATCGTGCAATGCACAATGCCAATCGATAGCGAGCGAACTTTGGCAAAAAGTTGCGGATTGGCGAAGAGTGTGCGCATAAATGACATCAGGTGATGGCCTTCGTCGGGCCGGTTGATCTGAGGTGTACTGTACAGATGCTCGCGGGCAATCGCGAGTTGCGCCTTATCGACGCGAGCAAGGACTGCAAGATCATTAGAGGGAAGATATGACGCAATTTCGAGCCAGAGTTCCGGCGGAAGATCGCTGCAATAAGTCATCGCAATACAGATGGGCGATATGAGCGAGGTGGAGTGGGAACTAGAGACGTGATGCCAATGTTGAGATGGTGAAGTGACAAGTTTCATGTTCATGTGAGACGAGCCGAGACGAGATGAGGCTCTGCAGGCGATATGGAAAGTTTAACCGAGCAGGGGTCAGCTCAATCTCCGTGTCGAAAGCGTCATCGCTTCCACAACCTCGACTTCTCGAGTGTCCCATCGCAAGCATAACATCGCAGCGAAATGGCACTTCCATAATGGACATGTCATGATTTTCAGCGCCGATAGACCGGCACCTTCCTGTTCGATCGCCCGCGCGAAAGGCGATAGGGCGGGGCTGCGGAGCCTCTCCTATCACTTTGCGGGGTAGTCAGGAACCACATCTATGAGCTAATAATTGATAGAGCCGACGTAAAAATGGTATAAGTATCAAAGGTAAAGACATCGTCCTCGAAATAGGCCAATTGACACAGCACCCTCCCTCATAGCCACCAACAACACGCGCCTCTCAGTCCAACAACCATGTCCACCCCATCCCAAGCCCTCCGCAAAAAGCAAGCCCCCATAAAAGACGGCTACCGCAAAGACCCCTCCTCCGCCGTCGTAACCCTCAAATCCAGCGGCACCCTCGACGCCTCCTCCATCACATGCAAACTCTCCGACGGCCCGGCAGTCAAAGAGGCATCGCGCATCGCAGGCCTCCACCAGAAAGCCGGCGGCGATGACCCCACTATATCCGGCGAGCTATGCTCCGGCGACATGCTCCTCGACGCACTCGTCGCCTGCTCGGGCGTCACGCTTAAAGCCGTCGCAACGGCGCTCGGCATACCCATCGCATCCGGCACCGTCAGCGCCGAGGGCGACTTGGACTTCAAGGGCACGATGGGCGTGGATAGGGATGCGCCAGTCGGGATGACGGATATACGGCTGGAGTTTCAGGTGAAATTTGGGGAGCGCGAAGATGGCAGGGAGGTTTCGGATGAGGAGGTGGAGAAGCTGGGGAAATTGACCGAGAGGTATTGTGTTGTGTTGCAGACGCTGGTACATAAACCGACGATTAAGGTGAGGTTGGCGGGGAATGGCGGGGGGAAGGAAGAGGAGGGTGTGTTGAGGGAAATTATACATGGTAGTACGCTTTGAGCGTAAAGGCTCTGGATGGTTTGTATAGACGTCACGTTGCATTTCCGTTCTTCGGAGGGTTTTGTCCTGATTTTATTCTGCGCATGTATGTATGCCTGCGTTGTCGACATACTGCTCAGCGCTCTTGTCGTATCTCATCCATTTCGTATTTCAATGTCGTGTCAAGCGCGTCCGTCTCCTTGCTCGCTTGGCTTTTGTCGTTGTTCCGCGCGCCATTCCCTTTGCCCTATTCTCTTGAACGCGAAGTTCGCTCCTGCTCATACCATTTGTGGAGCTTCAGAAATCCTCCGGTTTGAAGACGGGTTTGCTACGAAGCTTGTCGACATATTTCTTGTACCAAGCCTCCCACTCTTCCCTTGTGACAGTAGCCAGCAGGTGATCTTTCCATTCCCGTGGGTCATTCCCGCCGCAAAACATGACCTCGTCCAACTTGAACTCTATGAAGTTTTGGAGCCCGCTCATAAGGACCGGTTTGAGCGGCTTTCCACCCTTGCGAACAACAATCATCGATCCCTGGACCTTATTCTGGAGCTCGTCTTTCATGCCAAACATCGTGGCCGTTAGCGCAGCTAGGTCGGCGTCTGCAGTCCCTGAGGTTGGGATCTTGTCCATGTAGGATGTGTCGAGTTCTTTGTCGAGATCGAGACAAGCGGCATGGGGGTTACTCTCGCGCAATCTGTCGTGCACACGACGGCCCCGCCAGGCCAGAGCGATCGGAATCTTGCGCGTGATAAGTGGAACTCCGAGTTTCGCTGTGATCTCCGTGTTGAGCTCGTTCTCCATATCGCACACCGATTTGGAGACCTCAATGGGTTCGAATGCTGGGCGCCCGTAGATATGAATATCGCCCCAACAGTTCAGCCGCAGACCTTGTACCTTCTCCTCGTCGTTGAGCGTGTACACCCACTGGTCGCTGCCTTCCCTGTAGTGCTCTAACCGAAGCCAATCTACCACATGCCGGAAATCCTTAACCCCAAAGTCGTAGCATTGGTCTGGCCAGTCAACGCTCAAAGCGCTGCAAGATCCGAACGCCAGAAGAGGTCCCTTGAAGACGCTCGAAAGCTCTTTGTCAATTTTGGACAAACTCGTGGTCGGCACGCCCTCGCTTGTGACATCCTTGTGGTCGAGTGGGTGGATTTTGAACACAAGCATGATTTCATGGCTCAGGTTACGGTGCAGCACTCCGTTCTTCTTTATCGAGTGCACTGAGAGTAGTGTCGCCATATTGGGACCAAGTACTGAGGTGTTTGCAACCGCGCGCCCGTCGACATCGGGACTAGTGGATCGCAGCCAGATGAAGCGAGGGACATCCTCGCCCTCTGCAAAGAAGATAGCGCGCTTGTAGACCGAATCTTCTTACAACGGACGCGAATCGTCGTCGAAGTCCTTGAGACTCTTGCAGCGCAGCTTATGCAGTGGGGAAGAGGTGAGCGCTTTCGAATGTAAAGGGCAAAGTGTGCGTCGACGGAACAACACGTATCCTTTCCGGCGGCGGCGGCCAGATATCTGGGTACGTCATATCTTTCACCCCCAGCCCGTGATATCGCGTAACACAAAGCAGCGTTGACCGGTTGGTGCGGTACCTAGGTATGCATTACCGGACTCGGGTATTCCCGAATGGAAGGCACAAGGGAGGCAAGCTCACTGCGGCGGAGAGAAATACCGCCCAATAGCTTGCCGTTGGTGTACTATTAGGATAGGAACTCCATCCTGTCTCGATCGAGCAACATTGAAGGTTGGTGAAGTTGGAATCTCACCCCATATGACATCACATCAAGTTGTTCGCAAGATTTGGAATATGGTACCGTTCTCGTTACTCCTGTACCTGACCATTTCTGAAAGTCTTTGTTCGAGATATATGACTACAGTGTAAGTATGTGCAGCGTCTCTCATTCCAAGGTTGCTGCTAATAACTGCAGTCTCCTAATTCTTCGATATGATCGCATGTCTGTTCAGGCTCCCGCATCGTTCTGCACGCTAATCGTCGAACGCGCTGGAAAGGTTGGGTGTGCAGGTCGCAAACCAGTTCTGAAAGTCCTCCTTTGATGACGCAGCAAGAACATGCTGCAGCCATTCTTTCGATCCATCACCGGCGTTCGACTTAATTTGTCGAATTTTCCCCAAGAGATAGGTTGCCAATCCGCGGATCATTTCCAACTTGAGTGGCTTCCCGTCTTTGCGCACAACGGTCCACGTACCCACTTCTGATCTGCTGTCCAGGAGGAGCAAGGGAAGAAGATCCCCGGCAAGGGGTATCTCGAACAATGGATCAGCCAAAAAGGCTGCTTCCGGATTCATACGACAGGGCAATCCATGGATGGTTTCACGATCGTGCCATGCCATTGAAGGAAGGTCCTTTGTGACAACCAGAGGAATGCCGACTGCGTCCGCAATATCAATAGAAACCTCGCTGCTGGCGTCACACATGGCCCTGGGTAGCATGACTGATTCGACAGAGGTGCGGTGCTTCGTGCATGGCGAGATGTAGTAGTCCCCTGCGCAGTTCAATCTAAGCCCTTCTACCTTTTCGCCTGGCAATTTCTTCTGACGGTATCGTATAGCATCGTACTGAAGACAGCGGAGAGCATCAACAAAGTATCGAAAGTCCCCGAGTTCCACGTCAAGGAATACTTTCTGCCAACTTGGTGCCTCCTTGGTCGTGGAGCATGTGATTAAGATAGGCCCGCTAAATTCCTCGACCAAGTCGTTGCCAATATCGGCCAAACTCTGGTTGGGATTTCCAAACGCCCTCGTGCAATTGTTGTTTTGAACTGCGGGCTTCGCGTCGAAGTGAACCGCCCGTACTAGATCGCGGTAGAGTATGGGGTTGTGTAGGATGGAAGAGGTCCTCTGAAAATCGAGAGGGTTGCCGAATAGAGACACATCAAACGCAGCGAAATCTTTCTTGGTCGATGATTCCGTGATAGGCAACCAGACGAAACGCGGCCGTGGGCCGTCCTCGGGGAGGTAGATCGCACGCGCGAAGAGACAGCCTTCCTTAGTAGGGCGACTATCATCCTTGAAGTCCTTGAAGTCCTTACAAAGAAGCTTGTGAACTGGCCAATCAATTTTCTGACAGGCCGTCGAGCAGTAGCGAATGGAATGACACCCACTGCACGAGTTGCTGGCGACTTCCCGGCACATGACACATAGGTTGCCATTTGCATCTGAGTCTGGGCCCATGATGTAGCGAGGGCGAAGGTAGACGGAATAAGAATGTGAGTGTGGAACGCTTTTATCACGAGCTGAAGTATGATGGTAGTGTGTATGATTTGCAGGTGATCGAGAAAGAACCTGAGAGCAGACATGGGCAACGGCAGGAGCATGCAGTAGCGCGAACGTCACGCGTCACCGCGACTGCCAACTTCTCGTACTGACCACCATGTTCTTTCTCGAGCAGGCAAGGGAAGCACGACGGCTTGACGTTTGGCAAAAGGGAAAACACGTGTCTTGGCCTGCGACGCACTTTCATCACGCAGGTATGCCAAATCTACGGCAAGTTTGAGAGATATCATTACTCTCTGAGGGTTTATCTGTCGTGATTCATCCACCTTTCATCATTTCCTGTTATTCTTCTGTCCTGATTCTGTTCATGCCTGGCGTAGCACCTGATCAGGTCTTTCAGATTGACCCATCACCAACCTCCACGCTAGCTCCGTGTCTAGGTGCCAAAAGGAACCACGTTCCCGGCTGCGCCCGATTTGAACTTCTTGAAATTCTCGGTGTTGTCTTTTAGGCACCACTTCTAAAAACTCTCTTTGGTCAGTCGAGCATATAATGCTTCCGGATCGTAGTCGCTATTGTGCACGTTCATGGCCGCAGCATACGCCAATGCGATTTCATCAATGTAGGCCATCGTGGAAGCGAAATCAAGAGGGCTCAGTTGCTTCTTGTCGGCACGAGCGACTAGAAAGGAGCCGTGATAGTGGGGCTCGTCCTGAATTAGAGTGGCCATCGGCTCGGTTGGCGGCCTTCCTTTTGTTGTTGGAGTCGGGAAGGGGTTGCGAGTCAATGACGGACAGAACTGGTTCTCGTGACGATGTTTACCATCCCTATACTTGAGATGCGTCCAGCTTTGCGAGCAACTGCAATCTAATATGATGAGCGGAACGCCGGCTCTGGCAGATAGCTGTCCGTGCTCATGGGGACTCAAGTCCTTGGGAAAGGCGGAGCGTCCCACGCCAACCTCGTACACTGGAGGACGGTTGAGGACTACTTGGTCTCCTAGGCAGTTGACTTCCAGGCATTCGACCTTGTCTTCCTCATTCGAGCGATAGCCCTCGATCCCTCGTATAATGTCTGTATTCACTTTCATGTTGTCCACGACGTGTCGAAAGTCGGCTCAAGTGAGATCGATGGACTTTCGCTCTCCCGGAAACCCGTATGCTAATACAGAGCCACGAACCCGACTTATGATATCTTTATCGATTTTCTCCCAGCTCTTGGGCCGCTGGCCAATACCCTCGTAGCTTCCATCGTCCCGCTTGCGCCCGCTGGACATGATTCGGATAGCTTTGCCGAGCGGACGACCTAGCACCCTACTATCATCGAAATCCTTCATGACGACAAAGTTGGCTGGTTCCTCATCCGGGGTAAGGGGAAAGAGGTTCATGACGAGTACGCCGGGTGACTCCTCGGTGATGGCGAGCCATATGAAGCGAGACTCCGGCTTGTCGTCGCCAAAGTAGATGGCGCGGGTACGAATTGAGATTGGACGCATATCTTCATGAAAGTCATTCACGGTCTTGCACAAAAGCTTGTGTAGGGGCAAGCCCAGCTTCTGACATCCCTTCCCACGATACCGAATGCTGCCGCAACCACCGCAGGTAAGCGCTCCTGCTTCGTTGCACATAGTACACAGGTCCGAAAGCTCATTTGCAGTTAAGGTAGTCATCGTAGTTTAGTTATGTCGAAGTGTGGTGTTGGGAGGTTGATGCAAAGGTAGATGTCGCGGTGATTTGAGACGAGTGGAGAATTTCGATGTGGGAAAAATCGATGTATACACGAGTGGAGAAAACGCTACAACCGAGCGCGTGGCTTTCTTTCCTTATGTGGAACTTTGTCACGGTTTGGGGTGTCTCCTGCCTTACCTGCAATCGCACCTCACCTGTTCGGTAGCGAGTTGCGACTACCTACATTGAACTAGCGCTACCCACAGTCACATACCTATATATACAGTTTGTAGCTTCACTCAATACAACCTCAGTTCAATCCTTCAATTCTTCCTGCATATGCGCTGTTCCCACACCGCGACAAACTTTGATGAAATCGGGTACGTCATATTTCCCTTTTCGCGTGTTTGTCCACCTTTCACAGCAACGAGGGAGCTTTTAACGCAACTAGGAAATTCTATGTTCAGCAGACTAGACTTATATGATCACAACACAGTACCAAAAGCGAACTTCTCACAGTCGAAGTCCCAAATCATTTGTATTCAACCTCATTGCTCTCGCAATCTCGCTAGGCTATCTCGACTCCATGATCAATGCATATCAGTGAAGGCTTAAATTCTCGATTAACCCTTTTGGACAGCTCTCATCTCCAGTTCATACGGGGAAGGAACCTTCTCGGCACCCGGACGGGCCATGGCCCACACAATCCAGAACAGGCTGAAATTGGCCTTATAGACCAACTCCAAGTAGTCTGTCTTGGTCATCTTCTCATCCGTCGTAGCACCGGTTTTGGCAGCGATATATTCAACCAAAGCCTCCAGATGCTCAGGGTACAGTGGCTTCTTATCTACCCTCGCGACAAGTACGGTGCCCTGGTCGATGATCTCGTCCATAAAAGCTCAGGTATTGGTGCGAGGCTCCTTGGTACGATTGAAAAATGCCGCAGTCAACACTGTACAACTATTAAAGAATGTTTCGAGTCGCCTATGATACGTAGGTATCAATACACTTACTGGAGAAAGGCCAGTTGGCATTCGCAGGCTGACCACCGAAACGTCTACTACGCCAGGAGAGCGCATCGGTCTTCTTCAAGACGATGAATTCCAAGCCTAGTTTTTTTGGCACGCATGGAATGGAGTAGCAACTCGGATCGATGTCGAAGTTGTCTATGCCCATGTTCTTCGCCTCGTACGCTGGGAAGCCGAAGACATGCTGATTGCCCTTGCTATTTAGCCTCACACCCTTGATGCCTTCTCCGCTCTTCTGTTCGCTATTCTGAAGCATGGTAGCGTCCAATCTAACCTTGAAGAAATCTACCAAATGGCGAAAGTCGTTCATGTCGAGGTCGAGCGGCTTGCGGAACTTGCCCGTGTGATCGGCGAGCTCCATGCCGTAAGCTAGGATAGGGCCGAGCATATGGCTAAGCTCATCATCAATCTTCGTGAAGCTCTTTTCCATGTCGCCATATGTCTGCAGAGTGCCATTGGGAAGCTCCCGGAACCGGAAGCCAGTCATGATGAGTTTGCCAAGCGGACGCTGGAGTACGGTGCTCGTCTTTAAGCCCTGCTTTATGCGAAAGTCGGTCAGATTGGAAAGAACTGACAGGTCAACTGCGAAGTCGCCATCCTCGATTTCGCGGACGTGCAGCCAGACGAAGCGTGGCTGGATATCGTTCTCGGCGAAGTAGATGCCATGGTGTTCGTAGGAGCACTCGTCGTTCGTGAAGCTCGCCTTGATTGTCTTGCACAGGAGCTTATGAACAGACCAATCACTAGGAAGTAGTCAAAAAGTCGGCATATTTCTCTTTGGCGCAGACTAAATCGATGTGAAGGTTTGTACGCACAGCTTCTGGCATTCCCTCGAGTAATATCGAGCCGAGCTATGGCAGCCACTCGGGCCAACATTCGAGCACATGGCGCAAAGACTCGCCATTGTGCGTGCAGGTTGTAGGAAGGTGTCAGCCTGGCACCTTAGTTCACATGGTACACTGTGGACTGCATCTCCACGTGACTCTTAGTCACGGGCTTACTCATCATATTGTGTATATAATCGCTCTATGTAGCTCTCTCAATACAACAACCATCTTCTCACCTTTGCCTTGTCTCCTACATCCGACAGAAAGTTTGAATTCGTGAAGATATCAAGAAAAGATTAGGAAGGCGGTGGGTAGCCGACACCAGCAAAGAGCGGGCGGAGAGGTTGTGAGTGAGGCGGAAATGTTTTAGAGGGTGATAGAAGGTCGCCGCGCCACGTGCCCTATCATCGCGCTAGTGGGACTTCTGTTGTGGTGAAAGGTCGGCAGCTTACACAGAAGCTTTAAGCGATCAAACGCAAACTCGTAATTAGATTATCGCCGCCTTTTCTAGTCTCCTGCTCTCACGTCGTACAGCGACCCAATCGTTGCAAATTCCGGGTGCTCTGTCATTTCCGCTGCAAACCAAGCAGTGTACCAAGCTTGGAAGTGTTCCTTGTGAATCGTACTCAGAAAGTCATCAGTACTCATTTCACATGGAGCTACCCTGCCCGCAACATATGCCACCCACATTTGGTCGAGATACTCCGCCAATCCATACACATGCACAGGATGCAGCGGCTTCGTGTCCAAACGAATCACGCAAATAGATCCTCTGCCATGAGGCTTCTCTTCCCGCTCCAGTTTTGGAAGCGCTGGATCATTCTCGGTGGTGAACATCGCTGTTCGCAAGGTAGTCCAAGCAATGTTTCTGTTCGCGAGTATACCGTCGAACCTCCTGCCGCGCCAACACATAGTTGTCCTCAGTTCTCTTAGAACAAGTGGCAAACCGAGTTTGCTGGCGCCGCGCATACATTTCTTTTTCCTTCTCCCGCGGATGGAAGTATCCTAGCAGGCAAGTCCATGGCTTCGCACTTGTCGTATCGGAACACGTGCACGTCGCCGTGGCAATTAACTCTCACGCCCTTGAGCGCATTCGGCTTCTCCAGGACATTCCGCACGCCGACATCAGCTTCGAGTCTTAATCTTGCCTTCCTCGGCTTCTTTTCCAAAACGGCTCGCTGCTTCTAAAGCGTGTGATTGCGAACACACAATCACTCTATGTATTTTCCATGTGCGACCCTGGCGGGTAATGATGAAGTCCGCGTAATTGCCGCTATCGAGGAGCGACCCAAGGTCGGCGTGAAAGTCACCATGCTGCCCTTGATCCAACATAACGTTTCCGACACGCTTAAACGAAGGCAATAAAAGCTGTCCTAGAAGTTCGCACCGACTTTAAGCACTGATGAGTTGAGCATTCGCTACGAGTTGAGATAAAATCCGTTGATGAGTGTCAGAACCCGTTATTGTCGCTGGTTGTTGACTGCTAATATAGCAATGGAGCCTGGTGAATGAAGCAAGATGTCAAGAACTTCTCCGAGCGGGTGAACCATATATGCTGTGCTTTGTTCACCCAAATCGCGGTGTGCAACAATGGCTGCAGGTGACGTTCATCCTGAGGTGGGCGCCTTCCCCATCACTTGAACTGGTACAATCCCATATGACATCGTCTCTTCAGAGGCATGCATGTCCAAGCCATGAATGAGTGGAATTTGACCTCCGAGACCATTTCCCGTGTAACGCTTGGAAGGGGATATCTAACTAATGAGCCTCCTCATACATTACTCTTGTTACAAATCTAAGACACCCCCGTCAGCCCTCAAAAATACGTCTTTCCGATCTTGGGAAGCTCGACACTGCCCGACGAAAGCGAGCAATGACCATGTCCTTCGCCTTCTTTAAGGTCGACAACTCCCCATTGCACCATTTTTAACTGCGCATCAATCTCGTCGGACGGAGGATGACAGGCAGCGCTGATAGCAAGGCTGCATGATCCAGCAACCGGTATACTCATGGGTCTCTTCCAAAACCCAATAACGCCAACCACGATCAGAAGCAGGAGAGCAAAAGCCATAAAGATGGTCAAGCAAAGTACCGAAAATCCACATGCTGACTTAGAGTCTTGTGTCTTTTCGCCCTTACGGTTGTAAAAGTCGATTCGAACAAGGAAGAAGGCTTGCGATAGGAGCCAATGCAGGACTCCTCCTATGGTAATAAGAGGTAGGCTCCAACGGTAAGGAAGCTGTAAGAAGTAAGTGCTTCTTTGAAGGCCTACAGGCTTAGTGACGCGAAGATACTTTCTAGATGTAGCGAGACCGTTCCATTCCTGCTCAAAAGCCATGGACGTACAGATAGTGTTGATGTTGAGGAAGGCGAAAGAGAGGAAAAGTTGTGGCATGTTAGCAAGCCAAGCGTTGTACAGGGTACCAGCAGAGGTGGTGTCGCCAGAACCAAACGAGATGGAATCATCTGATGCCGAGCCCCAGGCCCAAGAAGTGGTAGAAGCTGAACTTGATATGCCGAGATCTAAGTCGGTCTGAGACATGTAATCTCTCATGTATAGTGGAAGACATGCCAGAAGAGTGATAATCAGAAGTACACTGTTCATGTTAGTTTAACTCTTTTCTTACTAACGTGATGGCTCAAGCTTACAGCATCGAATATATCACCTTTCCGTGCCTGTTTATGGAAAAGAGATATCGCCGAGGCCGAGGAGACCAGATACCTTTCGACCGCATTCCAAGGGCTTTTGCTTCTTCGTCCTTCGATGTTGGATGCAAAGCAGGTAAACCAAGCGAGGTAAACAGCTCTTCTTTTCCCAGAATACACTTTCCATCAGTGTTCGGATCCGGGCGCTTGAGGAAGGAGGCCGCGGCATCACCTAGAGTCACCAAGTACGCAGATCGATCGGTCACAAGGACGGTCGTCATGACCATCAGTTTGAGCATGTTGAATACCACCACGACAGTCATGAAATGTAGAGAGATTTGGACTCTGCTCCGATTCTTTGATGAGAAAGAGTAGGCGTACGCAACATGGGCCGATATAGGGGTAGAATTTGCGCTGCCGTCATAGCCGGGTAGCAGTATCCACTCAGTTGTCTCGCTTGTAAGGCTCGCCACAATCGTTTGGTTTCCTGGCATTTCGATTTGTTGGGGTCCAGGGTTAGGGGTTTGATAGTATTGCTGCACAGTCGGGAAAGCCATGCGGTCAATAAAAAGGTAGAGATCTCCGCGGTCCGGCGTGTATTGTTTGCTATAAGGTTCGCGCCACTCCTTATCGGCAAGTGTCCAACCCATGGCCGGCGTCAGGTTGGAGTATTTGTTGATCCGACCATCTATTACGAGACGATTAACGTCTACTATGTTGAGATTCCACTCGTTTGATGCGGTGATCTTGTAAACTGAAGCATTGTAACTGGCAGCTATGTGAGCTTTGCAACAACGATGAGTGTCTCTAGCTTACAAGAGATGTAACGGTATCGAAGATAAAGACAAGAGCAGACAGAGGTATCGGCGCCTGCGTGGGAGAGATCGCATGTTGCGGGGACTTAAAATGCCAACCTCTAACCACTGGTTCCTAGCATGGGCCTTGTCAATATCGCCGCGAGTCGGCGAACTAAGCACTTGCATGGTGTAGTTGCTTCCAGCAAGTAAAACAGTGCTAAGCGTGTTGATAAGGATGTGTAGAGCAGTATTCCACCGGGTGATCTTCGTTTCGTCACCAGTAATCAAGTCAGCGACACCGTCATTGTCAAAACCACTGACAGCTCCAATGACTATCATAGCAATATTGCATCCGAGTACGAGTGTAGACATGCAGCATCCAATCAGAACGCCCATCCGCCATCCATGAAATCTGCTCCGTCTGAGCCGCTGTGTGAGTCGCAAATCGGCGGATCGCGCGTGAGCAGTAATTCTGTCACTTAGGCCTGGGCGACTGAATACAATTCCGAGGTTGCGATCTGGCCGACCGATGCGCTGTTGCTGCTGACTGTTCCGAACCGTTGAGTTAGCCGAGAATGCGCAAGAGTGTATTGCCTATTGCATACTTACGACTGAGCATCGGAGTCTGCCCTGTCATCTAATCTTGTTTCCAAGTGGTATTGTGGGCCCGGGTTCAACCTGCTAGGCTGCGTTGCTGCGTCCTCGCTATTCGAAAGCCGCATGAGCGGGATTGTGTCGATAAGGCCAAGCTCCAGGTCCAAGGGCGGACTGAGTGGACTTACAGGACTGGGCGGTCGACTAGGCATTATGCAAATCGTCCCTTGGGGGTGCAAGATCCAGGGTAGAATTGATGGAGGGGCAGGGCGGATATACACCTTTGCATGCAGCAAGGCTGAGTTTCTCTCATGCCGAGTGGGGGTAGGTTTGCACTCAAAAGGTTAAGGGGCACAGCATACCAACGTTGTGGTCTACATCCAGTCTGAGAGCTAGCAGTCGCTGCTAGAAGCAGTAGGGAGGATGCTTGCGAGCAATACCGGTTCAACTGATCACAAATGAGGATGTTTGCGTCACGAAACGCTCTACCCCGAACCTAATAAAAAACACATCGAAACTTCAAGCGGCGTATTGGTTGTTCTGGTATGCACCTTGTCTGATGGCGCACGGCAGACTCGCTTGAGGGCAGTCCAATGGGCTGGTCTATCTCTGGACCCCCATCAGCCACGGTGGCATTGTTGGTAGGGTGCTGCGGTAGAGAATTCAGCTCTGAGTCGGCGCACACTCGAGTGTTTTGGCTGATATAGTGCAATTTCGCGCATGTCGAACGAATAGGTACCGAAATAGATGTTTTACCAAGGCTCGGTGCGTGAGAAAGCGAGTCAAGAAAATGCGAAGGAAAGACAAATGATGAAGACCAGCTCATCTCGTTTCAGGTGACAGACTTCACATGGTGACAGCGCAAGCGGGTGATGAGGTGTAGTTCACGGCATGTTCGCGATGTTTTCACGCTAGGTCACGTTCCGCGGTCTGCCCGCGTCATAGCCACATGACAAGCACCGCCCGCTTACCTTCGCTCTCCGAACCCGACCACTCTTCCACCTTACGCGCCTCACCCACCCGTACGCATCAGCCGCTCATCGCATACGAACAACTTCATCGCCATGGCCGGTCCGAAATACCAGAACGTACCCCAGCGGGACTCGCTCGACGAGGCGGCGCCGTCATACTCGCAAGCGCCACCCAGCTACGATGCACAACCAAACGATCCTCAAGCAGCGCTTCTGAGCGGCGTACCCCGAGGCGAAGATGACAACTTGCCAGATGACTTCAAGTTCGGCGGCGTCGTGGCCGAGGCTACTCTGGACATCCGGATGGCCTTTGTGCGGAAGGTGTACGCCATTCTGTAAGTGCAGCCTCGGGCGACAAACTCCACCCCAGTATGCGCAGAAATACTGACCATATTCAGCACCGTCCAACTCTTCGCCACTGCCGCCGTAAGCTACGTCTCCATGGTCTCGGTCTCATACAAAAACTGGATACAGTCGAACCCATGGATGATGTGGGTGTCGCTGTTCGGCGCATTTGGCTTCCTCGGCCTCACCTTCTGGAAGCGCAAGTCGTACCCCACAAATCTGATCTTTCTCGCGGGCTTCACTGCCATGGAAGCCTACTCGATATCCGTCATCGTATCCTTCACCGATTCCAAGATCGTGGTGGAAGCCGCCATCTTCACACTCGGCATCTTCATTGCGCTCACCCTCTTCGCCTGCCAGTCAAAGTACGACTTCACAAGCTGGATGCCATACCTGTTTGGCGCACTGTGGGTCGTAATCCTGTTCGGCTTCATGTCCATGTTCTTCCCGTACAACAGCAAGGTCGAGCTGGGCTACGGCATCATCACGGCGCTCATCTTCTCTGCCTACATCCTAGTCGACACGCAGATGATCATGCGCCACTACCACGTCGAGGAGGAGATTGCGGCAGCCATCTCGCTTTACTTGGACATCATCAACCTGTTCCTGGCTATCCTCAGGATCCTGAACTCGCAAAACAATAACTGATCATTTGGGGAGAAGATGTACACTGAGTAATGTGTTATTAGGCGTCAGATTGTAGGAATATTATATTAGATCACTGTATGTGCTTCAGAACAAGGAAGCTGCTTGCTATACTGTTTCTAGCTTTGGTGGGGGTCATGGGTTTCTGCTTCACCAGACGTCTCCTGTAGCTTATTTATCATTGATATTATTTTACCTCCAAATTTGACCCACTGCTACAGTCTTCGCTCGGTGAATTGGTCGGATGTATTCAAGCTCCAATAGACGCAAGGCTGTTCCCACGAATGGCGGGGTAGCAATATGGAGCAGACGAGTGCTCAGACCATTGGCCCAGGACGGATTCGCCCTGAACCCTGGAAATGTCGAAAACAGCAGCTTGCATCGGAAGCCTTGGCCGCACTCCTTCGCCAGCAATGGCACGATAACGGCTTGCAGCACGTCGCTAGCTCCCACGGCGCCTGCAGGGCCCTCTCAACGATAGACCAAAATTCCGTTGCCACCTCCTGTCTATCCTCGGCTCGTTCTGCAGTGATGTTTGCCCTCAGCTCCTAAAGTCTCCACCAAGCTAGCAAAGTTACGCGAGACTCGTCACTGGTGAACCCCAAAAAGTAGCGTGCTCCACCAACATAGGAGTGCTAGCTGCCGCGACACCTGTCCAGAAACCTGAGGGAGCCAATTGCACCCGCTGTGTTGTTTCCTCAAGTGTGGAGAGAACAAACACGAATTCATCGGACCATCTGCCCGTTCAGGAGGAAAGATCCGCGCTTGCCCATCACGTCGAAAGCCCATTAAGCCGCTTGCACCACACCGCTTCCCCTTCGAAACACCTGCGCGCCCACCCCGCCGACGAAGCCTACTCCACACGGCGGGCCTGCCATACCTCATTCTTCCTGCTTCCCGCCCCAATGGCTGCCCAGTGCTGAGGGAGAAGATTTTACACGCTCGCTACCGAACAAACATTTGCGATTGCACCGAAGGAACACGCCCAGCTACACCGACGAATTGGGAAGCAGGCACACGTGGACAGCTCCCACACTCCCCCCAGACTACCGACACACCTCGACCGTTACTCCGCCTCGAATCAGCGCAGACAATAGCATCGTGCGGTCCCGTCGCATCCCTTCCCTCCCCTCCACCAACGGCAGTTGCAGCACTAGCCCAACATGGCTACCCAGACAGCAACACCAAACAGCAACGGATCTCTGAGCAGGTCTCACACGGCAGAAATTCAAGAGCAGAAGATCGCAATTGCCCCAAAGAGGCGGAAAGCAAGCCCTAAAAAGGCCGAGGAAGAGGGGCTTCTGGCGTCGCTTTGCGCGCTGGTGTGCGACCACCAAATTGGTACGTCTTGCCAGTCAAATGCCATGAGCGCGGTAAATAACAGGCGAATTAGGCATTGTGGTCAACCTGCTCTCTCTCCTCTTCCTCACACACATTTTCTTCCCCCGTGCGCGAAGCCGAACCACCAAGTTTTTCCAAATGTCGTACTACAACGCCGAATCGAAACTGTATGGCTGTGGAAGCGACGACATGCCGTACGTGGCGTTCTGGACTGTCATGTTCACTGGCATGCGTGTTGTGGTTATGGAATACCTCCTCGATCCTCTAGCGAGACTCGGGGGAATCAAGACGAAGAAAGGGCTCGACAGGTTCAAGGAGCAAGCGTGGCTCATCGTATACTACACTGCGTCATGGTCGCTGGGCATGGTATGTGAAAGACACTATCTCAGCCTGCGCAATCGAGAAGCTAACATCGGACAGTACATCATGTACCACTCAGATTTCTGGCTCAATTTCCACGGCATCTGGCAAGGCTGGCCTTTCCGAGAGATTGAGGGCGTCTTCAAGTGGTATTACCTCGTCCAGTGGGCCTTCTGGATCCAGCAGATGCTCGTGGTTAACATCGAGGAGAAGCGCAAGGACTATACGCAGATGTTTGTACACCACATCTTCACAACCGTACTGCTGTATCTGTCCTACGGATACTACCACACTCGCGTCGGCATCGTCATTTTGTGCATCATGGACTTTGTGGATATCATCCTACCTGTGAGTATTCGTGCAATGGAACAGCAAGCATGCAGACTGACAACTACAGACCGCCAAATTGCTCAAATACATGGGCTACACCACCGCCTGCGATATCGCCTTCGGCGTCTTCGTCATCTCCTGGCTCTTCACCCGCCACATCCTCTACATGCTCGTATGCTGGTCCATCTACAAAGATGCCCCCGTTGACATGGCACCCGGCTGCTACCTCACACCCAACCACCCCTCCGCGCAAAACATCTCCCAACTCTTCGTCCCCATGTCCGACACCGCAGCCTTCAACGCCCTCGGCGGCAACGACATCTGGGGCAGCCTGCAGAAAGCCTACACCGACCAAAACGGCCCTATTTGCTGGGACCCCAGCATTCGTTACTACTTCCTGGGCCTCCTTCTCTTCCTCCAAGGCATATGCTGCGTCTGGTTCAGCATGGTCCTCAAAGTAGTCTACAAAGTCCTCTCTGGCACCGGCGCAGACGACGTGCGCTCCGACGACGAATGCTCCGACGAAGACGAACTCATCGAGCACGATCCCACGTCCTCCATCTTCAACGCCATCCCCACGTGCACCGAGTCCGGCATGAGCGCTATGCCTTCGCTCCCCCGCGAAGAAGAAGTCGGTGCCGATGCGCTGACGTTTGCGCGCTTGAATGGCGCTAGTCAGAGACGTCAGGTGCGGAGGGAGAATTCTAGGACGAGTGGGATTAGTATCCCGGGGCATGGGGGGAAGGACTTGTTGGGCAGGATTGGCTGCGATAAGCCGTCGTGAGGGCGCTGATGTGTTTGTTTGTATGGACACCCAAGGGGTGCAAAATAGCTGGCGTTGAGGAGGCGTTGTTTGGGACTGGGTGATGGATATGCATACATACCCGACTTTTTTACCTAGAAGCATGTATCGCTTTTTCCCCGTCGTGTTTTCTTTGCTCAAGTCTGTGCTTGTATGTGCATACTTCTTTCGAGAATATGACGCGGATGCTCTAGCCCGGTCGCTGGTAATCGTTTCGTTACAATGTACAATGTACAAAAACGTGAAGATACGCTGTTCAGTATGGGTATCAAATGGATGTGTGACAGCGACACCAAATGCTTCGTGTATGATGCTGAGCGTGCGATGTACAGTGGTATAGAGAAGAGGCTGTGATGTGGATATTTCATTAAATTCAGTGACACTGTCAAATGGATGCGATAGCGATGCAAAATACTTTTGCATGTGAAACCAAACGCCTTCATGTCTCGGGGTATATACACTCAAGCGTCTCCGCGCCGCAGACCCAGAGAAACGCCATGATAATATCCAACCCAATCATTTCTGTTGACCGCCTTTACGCTCTACAAGTACAAACTTCTCGTCCATGGGCTTTACCTGCTTCACCTGAACCAGAGTCCAAGGCTCGTTTCTTGCGTAGTGCTCCAGCGGCCGCCTCTCGTCGTCCGATGACTAATCGTCAATATAACGCTTCCAGCCAGACGGGACGACAATCTTCTTGCCCGTATCCTCTTCGATGACGATGCTGAAGCGCTCCCACCGCGCGTCTTGTCCGGCGCCGAGTATGAGAATTGTGTTGTCGTCGAGCCAGCCGAGCAGGCCCTTCGTTGGGCGTCCGCCCGGTACGCCAGGGATGCCTGCGCTCAGGGTGGCGGACTTTGTGTGTGGGCCCCAATCTGTTGACTCTTCGCCCATCTCAAACTTGACCGTGGCGGTCGGATATGTGTCTGAGAACTGCCGGGGCAGGAGCGGGAGTTTGGAGAGGAAGCCGTATTTATGGTGCTTGGGGTCTTCGGCTAGCGAGCCGCCCAGGTCGAAGATGTGCATTGTCGACTTGTCGGATGTGGCGGCCAGTGTGGTCCCTGAGGGAGAGAAAGCGAGAGAGAAAACGGCGGCCTGGTCGAGGCCGCGACGGAACTCTGCCAGCTTTGTGCATGATGGGAAGGACCAGAGTCGGATTATGGTGCCCTGCTCACTCGCTGTTGCCACCATGTCTCCCTTCCTGCTGATGGCGATCGCGCGGAGAGGCGTCTCGTGGGCGGGTATGATGCTGACGTTCACGGTCTTCAGGTCGACAAGCTGGACCTGCCCAATGGTCCTTCCCGGGAAGGCGACAATATCCTTGCCCAGCTCGCAGAGGCCATAAGGGTTGTTGGCCGTCTCGTACTCTGCCGTTCGTGCCGGTGGAGTTGCCATCTTGTATACGCCGACCTTGTTCAGCTGAACCACAATCAGGTGTGTTTTCGATATGCGCACGCGCTGCACCGGCGTCCTGAACTCCAGAGAGGTCGTAACTCTCTTAGTGTTGTCGTTCCATATTTGGACCTCGTAGACAATGTCAGTCTTTTCGATCATTTGCCAGTCGGAGTCCTCGGGACAGACCTTGTTTTGGGGGAACTTTGGCTGCTTCCCTCCTCCGACAAGGGCGATGTACGACGTCGTTTCGAGCATTTCTGCGCAGCCGATGCCGCCGCCGACCTCTACATTGACGTCAGTCTGAGGTATGCATCACATGTGGCACCATTACCTCTCGCGACCTTCTCGTCTCCTGTCTTTGACGAGAAGACGCGATAGCCATTTTCAAGAGCTGCCGAGAAGCACGAACAGTCTGCGTTGAGCGACACTGAGAGTACAAATGGCCCCTTGTTGGAGTCCAGTATGGGTCGGGTATTCATTGTGGGTGATGTGCAAGGCTCGTGGTGGCGGGTGCGCTGGATTGAGTACTGGGGCCTAAGGCGTGGGGCTACCTAAAGGCAGGGTGGGGTGTTAGGTGAGGGCTCAGTGATTTATCAGTGAGCCTGGCGAACGGCACGGTACACGTTGGCGTTGAATATAGCGGCATGCTAGGCCCGTGAAGAATAGCGAGTGAACAGCTGGAATACAAGAGTCTTGGTGAGGGCGGGGTGGAGCTTCCATGAGCCCACGATGTCACTCCGCCGCGGCGCGTGCCGAGCTTCCACGCTAGCGGGAGCTAGTCAATCGGGGAAAGCCTCGCCACGTGACGTACAATGTTGCATGTCCGCTGCTGGACTTGAATCAAGGAAGAAAGCTGTGATGTTTTCGACGTTTGGAACTGGAAAAGGCACCTTCACGAGAATCTGAGCAGACATCGATCTCAAGCATGTTACTTGGGTAGGCCCCGCATTTGCTTCCAAACTTGATCAGTTGGTAGCGTCCGGCATACGAGCATCAACGGATGCCATCAAAGGCCACCAAACTGCAGACCAGTGCTTGCAGTGCAGCATCACTTAGAGAGCCGTGAACAAGACACAAGTGCGTGCGAGTCGTGAAGTTATACGGTCGAAGGTCCCTTCCCAAAGCGGAGTCGCGCCAGGTGTCGCGCCAAGACAGGAGACGACGACCGGGGCCGCTGGCACTAGCGAGCCCCTTTGCATTGGCAGGGAGCTGCTGCCAACGTCCCCAAATTTCCTCGACGACACCTCCGCACCATCAACACCACGCCAATCCGCCTCACACACGCCCGCCCCAGACACTGCCCGGCTGCCACTTGCAGGCACTCCTCCCGCAAATACGTACCACGTTCAACGCTCGAACTCCAAGATGTCTTCCGTACGCCTGTCCCCAGCGCCGCCTGTCTAGGCACGCGAGGTCGCGGCCTCGCTCATTGCGCCCGCATCAAGCCATTGACTCCTCCGCTAACCCCTCGCAGACGCTTAAGACGCGCAGAAAGAAGAATGTCAAGAAGGGTATCCAGTTTTGTCTGATGGTCTGCGGCGCCTCGGGCACCGGCCGGACCACGTTCGTCAACACCCTCTGCGGCAAGAAGGTGCTCGAGCACAAGGAGTCGGATGACCCAACAGTGGCGCACATTGAGGAGGGCGTCAAGATCCAGCCCATCACCGTCGGTATGTCGCGGCATTGGCTCCCACGCGGGAGTGCCCGTCCAGCAGCCGGCTAACCACCCAGCAGAGCTTGACGAGGAGGGCACCCGCATCTCACTCACCATCGTCGACACGCCTGGGTTTGGTGACCAGATCGACAACGAGGCCAGGTAGGTCGCTACGCTTCTTCGGGCGAACGTCTGTCTCACACCATGCTAGTTTCCAGGAAATCGTCGGATACCTCGAGCGCCAATACGATGGCATTCTAGCCGAGGAGTCGCGTATCAAACGTAACCCCCGCTTCCGAGACGATCGTGTGCATGTCATGCTGTACTTCATCACACCCACCGGTCACGGGTCAGTCACATCATCTCCTTCTCCATCTCTTGCTCACACTGCATAGTCTCCGCGAACTCGACATCGAGCTGATGAAGCGCCTTTCTCCCCGCTGCAACGTCATCCCGGTCATTGGCAAGGCGGACTCGCTCACACCCGCGGAGCTTGCCGAGTCAAAGAAGCTCGTCATGGAAGACATCGAACATTACCGCATTCCCGTCTACAACTTCCCTTACGATATCGAAGAGGATGACGAGGACACGGTCGAGGAGAACGCCGAGCTCCGTGGCCTGATGCCGTTCGCTATCGTCGGCTCTGAGGACATCGTGGATGTGAACGGTCGGCGAGTTCGCGCGCGGCAATACCCCTGGGGAATCGTCGAAGTTGACAACCCTCGACATTCAGATTTCCTCGCGGTCCGCAGCGCGCTTCTCCACAGCCATCTGGCCGATCTCAAGGAGATCACGCACGACTTCCTCTACGAAAATTACCGTACCGAGAAGCTTAGCAAGTCTGTCGAGGGCGGCACTGCGGAGTAAGACCTGTTATCCTCCCTTGTCGTAACGCATGCTAACTAGTACTTTAGTAACTCGTCGATGAATCCCGAGGATCTCGCTAGCCAGTCAGTGCGCCTGAAGGAGGAGCAGCTACGACGCGAAGAGGAGAAGCTCCGTGAAATCGAGGTCAAGGTTCAGCGAGAGATCAACGAGAAGCGACAGGAGCTCTTGGCTCGTGAGAGTCAGTTGAAGGAGATTGAGGCACGCATGCATAGGGAACAAAGTGGCCAGATCGACACTGATACGGAGACTTCATGAGCGATTTCGACAACCGTGTCGCATTAGCTGCCTGTTTTGACTGCGCTACAACTGTGGGTGGTCATTGATGGGTAGCGTCCTTGCTTCTGGATCTCAAGGACTTGAGCAACAAAACCATTATACACCGGCAGGCGGCAGGCATTTGTAATGAACGGCTTGCGCGTTGCCGCAAGGAAGAGGGCAAAGGATATTGGGAGTTTCTTCTTAGCTGGGGGTCGACCATCTTCTAAACAGACAGTGACAGCGCTCTGCTTGGTGCCCGAGGCTCCACTGTCTTGACATGACTCTGTTTCTCGTATGTTTCTTATCACTTCGATACTTATTCCCCACCTCTTGGTCCTCACAAAGGAAGTAGTAATTTAGTTCTAATAATACCCCGGTGGTCAACCAGCTGCTTTTGTCGTGCACTGCCATCTCGTGCACAACTCTTTCAAGCACCTGCGCTTGCATGGACTTGTTTGGATACGCCCGCAACTGTTGGGTGGTGGTTGACTCCAACTTCAGGGTGTGGTGGGACGCTCCTTCCAAGTCATGTATTGCTCACCGCTCTGCTCTTTTCCACCACCATTGGCACTACACCACCATCCACGCCACGTCAGTCCACCGCCTACACAAAGCCATGCAATACATACCGTCATCGCACATCACGACCTTTTTTCCAGTTCGACCCGCAGGTCTCAAAGGCCACGTTCGTGTCTGCATGTTAGACCCTCCTACCTTTCCGCCACGCACAAACTTATCCCGTCGCCAAGGCTCGACACGATGGCCGAGTTTGACAATAATGACGAGTTGGGCAGCAACTCAGCTTAATGCATGAATCAAAGCTCAGGTAAATCACAGCAAGGGTTGGAGTGGACTGCAGATGGCCGCCCCAATCAAAGCATCATCATCGTGGCATCTGCTGGGCCTGCCGACAGTAGTCGCCCACTTGTACGTTGATTTACACTTTCGAAGACCGCTATGGGTGAGTATCGGTTGCGAAGCGACCACATGGCCTTTGAAGCGGCGTTTGGCGGAGAGATAACACAAATCGTGACACTGGCAATAGTACAGACTCGACTAAGGCCCTCCCCCGCGTTGCAAATCAACCCTCCTACTGCCGTCGGTATAGAGAGCCAGCCTTGTCTAGGCCAATATTCTCTCAACGAGGTTGAAGCCACCGCCGCCCATGGGCATAAGCCATGAGTGGAAATCCGCAGACATTACAGCCCAGCGTGCGGGACAGTCAACTATTTCGAGGCGAGCTGCTCCTGCTTCCGCAGCTGCCGGGCGCCCTACATGAAGCAAAGTGCAGACAGCCGCTGCTGCAGTCAGCTTCCAGGGACCTACCCCAATAGCACCTCACTCGCGCCAGGCTTCCCGCATCGGTGAGCTCCTGCAGGTCATAACGTTGGCAAGAGGCGGTTATCGAATATCCAGAGCTGCCGAAGAGTGGGCTGTGACGTCCGATAGTCAGTCTCCTGCAGCCACAGAGCGGCAATGCCCACAGTCTTCATCTCTGATCGAGGATACTGCCCATGGAGCTGCTACTCATGAGTGGCCGGAGGTCAAAACAGTAGATCTTTCGTCGGTCCTTGTTAACACTTAGCAAGATATTCGAGATCTTAGTTCTCACATGCGCGCATAGTCCGTAGAGTGTACGCTAGTGTCTGGTGATACGATTCGCCAACAAATTCGAGCAAGCACAGCTTGTGATTGGGAAGGGTGTACTCTGGTCTGCACTCGAACTTTCGTCAGTGGTTCTTGAGCTACTTGCGAGAGTTGCGCAACATGATTCGACATGCTAGATCACAACTGATCGAATCACAAAAGTGAACTGACGTTGGGCAGCAACCTCATCTTTGCCGCATCCGCATCCGAAGTGATAAGGTGTACCGTCTCTCAAGCTAAGAGAGGACCTAAACGCTGTCCACCACAGGACATCTAAGGACGAGATGTTGGCCGCAAACTTTGGCCAACAGGGAAGCACATCCAGGCGGATAGATTGTCGATACCACATCGAACACCGCTCACCGATGAGCACCCTCAAGCATAGATAGCTTTTTGCTCCTGAAACCAAGAGAGCTATGACCGGGGTCGATTACCACGGCAAGATTTCAAATGCTCGGTCCGTTGTAGGCTTATCTGCAACATCGGCATGCCGAACACCAGCCAAAGTCAGAATCAAACTCTGCGAATAGATTTCGCCTACCAGTAAAGCTCGGATGATGCAGCTCAAGCATTTATCTCAAGCTGTAAACCTTCGTCGAGATCGTTGCGCTTCGGTCGGCAAGACGGTAGAGTTCGGCGGACAAATCATCAAGGCATTGATTGTCGGAGATGGTCCGATTGGCGATTGTTCAACCATCCAAAAAATTAACTCTTTTGTCTTGTGCACAGTCGCCATGCGCGGTAGAGCAGCCTCCATGGTCGAAGTTGTCGTCATTCTAAGCGCAGGTTGTTGCTACGTTGAATCCTCCTGCAGACCTGCAACTGCACGACGCATGCAGGCGCAATTCCGGGGACTCTCCTCGGCGATACGAAGGAACATGTCTGGCGTTGTGTAACACTCAACAGATATCTGTGGACTGGGTAGCGAATGGGCAGCGGCAATGGCGGCGAGACGTATGTTGTGCGACAGCAGGATCACTCTTCTGGACATGACAACTTCCCTGTTAGGGACGGACGACGGCGCAATGGACGTGCAATCCACCGATGCCAGACACAACCAGTATCTCGCATGCGCTGTAGAGACGGACGAACTCAAGTTCGCTGATCGACTAAGCATCTGAATTCCTTAGCTGCGCTATCGTGATATTGCATGGTGCACAAGCGACCCCGCCTCTACTTCAACGGCTCCACACCTGTCGTCCTGATTCGGCTCCGAAGGAACGAAAAGTCTACCGCGCAGTCCGCGGCTGCCTCGATGGGGACGTTGTGGGGAGTGGCTGATGCGGCCTAAACTCCATGAGAGCAGATATGGGGACGACCCCCGTCCATGTACGAACTAACGACCATGTGCTGTGCAGAATAGTGGGAACTCAATCATATCTTAGCATTAAAGCTGCGGGCACTACAGAGCCTAGATTTCACGGCGAGCCCACTTAAATTGTGAATCGACTGCATCGCCAAAGCAAACACTTTGGCCATCCAACCGATCCGTGGGAAACAGCCGCCACGTCATCCATCCACCACAAGAAATCTGGCTCGTATGGGCTTCTGCAGGCCCTCAGGAACGAACAAGCCCAAACGCGCTCGGATGGGGTAACAGAGCCTCCTGCTATGCCGTTCCGAGTGGCACGCGATATTGGATCGAATTAAAAAGCCGATGCATTTGCGTTGACGCCATGATATGCAGGCGGGGCCCGGCGAAGTGGGTTTGGGATGCCAGGTGATGCACGTTGTCTCACAAGGCACCCGCTAAGTCCGCACGTCAGCTATGTATCTTCAGGGTTTTCCTGGAGGATGATTCCTTCGTGGCCCGATAAGCGTTGACTGTAGAGCTGAGGTCTGCATTTCGTTGAGCTGGAGCAGCCGCAATCCCCGACGCCACCCTCTTTTGTCTCCGCGAGAACCGCTTGCAGCGCCAACACTTGGAGCGTGGAGATCTTTGAGCGACCTTGCCGTCTTCAAAGGCGTATTCCCGATCATGACTACGCTGCTACGGGCATTCTTACAGCGAACCTCTTGCACAAACATGGGGGGACACGATACGGCCGGCATCGTGCAGCAAAAGCAGGATTTGCATCGTCACTTTCATCACGTCCATCATCGAATTGGAGGAATACAGTCACACTCCTTGCAAGACCGAACTAGGGTCGCGCACAGATAAATTTGGCTCGCCAATCGGAGGGCAAATCGACTGGGGAAGTGAATGTGCCCCTATGCACTAATACCGCCACACACCACCTACCGAGTTCCAACGCTTTTTGAACCCAGTCTGAGTTTACTATCGGATGCAGGGGAGCTTCCCCGGAGCTGAAACCTTCTAGTTCGTGTCTTAGTGAAGTTGCTCACTCAAGTAGGTACCGCATTTAGTCGCCTCGCCCATGCACGCGACTGCGGCGGCAGAGCTAGTAAATTGGACCCTCTGACTACCCGTCATCACACAATCGTTGCCTTCTGTGCAAGTCATGGTAGTGGTACATCTACCTTTACTGCGCGTTGTGATGTCCGGTGATCTCTCATTAGTGGGAACCTTTGTTGCACGACTTGTTGCTCCATCTCACTTCATTGGAGAACTTAAACAGCAACTGAGTTCCCGATCCCACGACGAAGCGAGGCAAGCTTCCAATAGATGATCTTTTAGTCGTTTATTTTGCATGATTGCTACCGATCTACCCGTCTCTAGTGCTTCAACAGTCTACGCTCTCCCAAGATATCACTCACCTGCCAGCGACACCTTGACTCGCATCCAGCCTTAGAAGCTCCATCCCATCAACATCTACTCAATTGCAGTTTTCAACTGAACCCCCACACAAAACCTCTCTGCTATGGATCGACCACAAGAAAGCATACCACCAGTCAGTCATCTCACTAAAACTTGTCTCGTTCCTATGCTGACATGCATCGCTAGGCCGCAACCATTCTGGGTGTAAGTGGCCACTCTCACGGACCTGATGATCATGCTAACATTACTGGAATGATAGACCATCGGAACTGGCGAGTCTTTCTGCATGATGAGTGTCCAACCATGCTAACAGCAGCGCAGTGTAAGCCTTTCGTTCGAGCTGCGCCTACTCTCATACTAACATGACCTTTGTGCAGCTGTTGGTGCGTTCAGGTGAGTGACTCTCAGTTCTTCAGGCGCGAGTTCAAACTAACAGCAAACAGATAATACCACAGTAAGAACCACATATTTCTCGCCGAGATAATGGCCTAACCTGCGTAGAATATGGCACAACTGGCGCCGGAAGAACACGGATGGTCTGCCGGGAACTATGCTCATCCTGTGGTCAATCTGTATGTAGACTTGGACCCGCCTCGAACCAAACTGATTATAGCAGGCGGTGTGCCGTTCGGTGTATATGCGATAGTTCAGGTGAGAACTCTCCCGCGCGGAACGAGAATTGTGCTAAATCCAGCCAGAACTTCAACTTCGCGCTCAAATTCCAGCCTCAAGCCTTCGCCGGCCTCACACTCATTGCATGGGGACAAACGCTCTACTACCACAAGTCAGTTGCTCAGCGCCAACGATTCAGCATGATGGTACACTAACAACCAGCAGCAAGTGGCGCGCCTGGACCGCCACCATCGCCACCATCGCACTCGCAGCCAGCTTCGCACTCATGGAGCTGATCCTGATTCTGACTCTTCGAGGCCCATACAGCAGAGGCGTCCAATGGCCCATGATGCTCATGGCCATCTCCGCCTCCGTGATCCAAGTCCTCGGGCTCATCCCCCCGTACTTCGAGCTCGCAAAGCGCAACGGCAGGGTCATCGGCATCGACTTCTGGTTCCTGACCATCGACTACTCTGGCGCCTTTTTCTCGCTCATGGCCGTCGTGGCGCAGCAGTGGTTCGACGCGCTGGGTGCTAGCTTGTATATTGCTTGCATGGTGCTTGAGACGGGCATCTTTGTTTCTCAGGTTGTTTGGTTGTATCGCGTTAGGCATGTGAGGCATGAGGCGAAGAAGTTGGGCCTCTCGTATGATGAGTATGTTGAGAGGCATCCGAAGAAGAAGATTCCGAGGTCGGAGTCGTCGGAGACGGTGGATGTTGAGGCGTGTCATGATGAGAAGGCCTTGAGTGTGCACGAAGAGAAGGCCGATAGCAAATTGACGGAGAAGATGGATGGCGCTTCGGCGCTTGCAAGACGATCCAGCGAAGCTATACCCACAGCATCGGAACCACTCCAACCACCGCCCAAAGCGACCATCAAATCTTGAGTTCCGCACGCTACAACTCTTCGTCTCTCCCATTCCGCGGCTTCGAACCTCTAATACACCACCCGACTCCTCCAGTTGAACACCACATTTTCTTTTCTTCGATCTGGCAGCAAAAGCAATCAATTTCATTGAAAAACTTAAAAGCAGAGCGCTCTGTTTTTACGGATGTATGAGTAGGATATCTTAACTCGGTCCTTTGATACGAAAAGTACTAGGTGGAAGTTTGATGTAAACGTGGGATGGAAAAGTTTGATAGCGGAACAATCTTCATGCTACTGCTTGCATTGGGAAAAAGTATTCTTCCAAAAAGTTTATTAAACGTCGATTTATGCAACCCATGATCGTGAGTTTTCGCCACGCGTACATGATGTCGTACCGGTAGGTCACATGCTACTTTGCGAACGGACTTACACCACCACTGTGTTAACGCTGTGCAACTTAACACCGTTCGCGACTTACGTGGTGCCAAGTCTTTACCAAACGGCCAAACGTGTGGGTAGCGGACTTACTGTGGTTGCTCTTGCTTTTTCTCTAGTCTGGTACCTCGGCTTCTTGGGTTTCGATTGGTGGGGCACCAAATTGATGACCCGACCTCGAGCTACTTACCTTTACTTATAACATTATATGGACTCACTTACTTGCAGTACAAACAAAAAGTGTTGAACCTCAGATCGTTGAGGATTGTTAGCCCCACTTACCGCTACCTTGACTTATCTCTCGCGGCTGACAAAGTCTTCATATACCTTCTACACTTACAGTTCAACTTCAAATATCGAGTCGAACACCAAGACCTTTACAAGACTCCAATTCAACCACACCAGGTTGCACAAACCCAAATAAGGAAGGAACCCACACGCAATCCCACCATGACATCCACATCCAACCCACCTCTCCCGTCTCCCCCCTTCTACCCCATCCCCAACATCAACAACCTCCGCGACGCCGCCCTCTTCCCTCTCACCATCCCAGCCGGTCCAATCCGCCCCAACATCCTCTTCCGCAGCGCCGATGTCTCCAAACTAGACCGCGCAGGCTGGGACGCCTTGCACTCCATCGGCGTTGCCCACGTCTTCGACCTGCGCTCCGCACCCGAAGTCGAGCGCGGCTGGGCCAGTACCAACGGCGAAGCGAAAGACGTCAAGCCTGAATGGTTCACCGCCATGGAGTCCGCCGGCGTAGCGCGTTCCTGGGCGCCTGTATTCGGCGAATCAGACTATTCACCCGAAGGCCTGGCGAAGCGGTATGTCAAGTACATGGACGAAGACGTCAAGGGGTTTGTCGCCGCGTATGAAGACATCCTGCGCAGCGGCGGTCCCGCGTTCGCGACGATATTCCGGTACCTTGTGAACCTAGACGTCACCCAAGAGAAGAAGCAGGGCGCACTAGTCCATTGCTCAGCGGGCAAAGATCGAACGGGAATGTTCTTCGCCATCCTATTCGACTACCTAGGCGTTCCGCGCCAGACCATCGCAGAAGAATATCACCTCACTGAACTCGGGCTCCGATGTATCCGCGACGAAGTCGTTACACGGTTGATGCAGTCCCCGGCTTTCAAGAACTACGTCGCTAGCCAGGTCTCTGGCCGTCCGCTGTCCAACGACGAAATCGCAAAGTTGATTGCCGACGAGAAGACGGGCGATGTTGGTGAGGAGATTGCTTTCCCACCCGAGGCGCTGGAGAAGGGGCGAAATGCTGCGATCCGCATGGTGGGCGCCAAGAAGGCGAGTATGCTCGGGGCGCTGGAGATGCTGGATCGGGTGTTTGGCGGCGCGGAGAAGTATTTGCGAGAGTACTGTGGGCTGAGTGATGAGGAGCTGGCGAAGCTGAGGCGGAACTTGGTGGTTGGGGATGAGGAAGCGTGACTACAAGGACGGCAGAAGGGGAGGCTGGAAGCTGGCGGAGCAAAAGTACTAGTGGAGCATGGACAAGCTCGAGGACGAGGATGGATGCTTTGATTTCGTGTGGATCGTCGAAGGCTTCCTCAGGGATGGAAGATTTATGTGCAACGAGACTTTGGACGGCAGCAGACACAAATCAAAGTGGATCAATGACAAATGGTCCATGTGGGTTTCTCCCCGTTTCATAACAACGATATACACATCCTGCTATGACAACAACTAATAACACCTTTCATCCCAGCCAACAGCTCTCTACTATCTATACGTATATTTATTTCCCAAATCTCCAATTCTTCATATCGGTTCGTTTGACCTGGAGACTCACTTGGGATGGGTCACCTACCCGCGAACTGGTATATTTTTGCACTTCTAATCGTTTGTGCGGGGCTGTGAGTTCGAGACGTCCCAGTAGACGAAGTGCAGGTGAGATTAAATTTCGTTTTGCAAGCAATTTTGTGAGTGAGTCACGGGTGTTGCACAGTAGATCTGTGCGGAGGGGGAGAGCACGGAGTGGTATCTACGTTCGATATGAAACCGTCGCAAAAAGGTCTGCGTGGTGTTGGAGAGCACAGGGTGGTATCTGCTCTTGTGGAACCGTGTTGAAGTCGTTGTACGAAGAGTCATAGAGGTTGGTATTTGCGCAGCGTGTTCAAATACAAAAGATTTGAACAGCCTTATCGTTATTCTCTTTCTGCCTGCACTCAACTGCTAAGGTACCTGCGCAGGATGCATGTTTTTCACCACTTCCCGCAGTCTACTTTTCCAGCTCCTCCCTGTGTTCGGAGCCACTCAAGGAGCGCTTCCACATGAACCAGAAACGGATATCAGGATGATTCGAATAAGGCCTTCACTTGCCGTGCCGTTACGATCCCACGCTAATGACTCCTTACTCGCCCGTAGATTAATGTCTGCGCCGGACAAAATTAACAGGGGCCCTGTGTGTCTAGGAACCACTGGAGAGACTCCTGCGTAGTCCACTCAAGACCAGCGTAGGACTTTGCACTACACTTCTGAGTTCGGCTAAACCCCAGCAGAGATCTCGGCACGATCGTACGGTCGATACAGACGCTGGGTGCTTTTGACTTTGGCATACCGTTCTAGTAAGTACTTCTGATTCTACAAGGAGAGTAGTGGCGACTCGTCATCGCAGTGATGAAAGATGTGTCAATCTCTCCGAAGATGCGCAATGGACGTGGGCGAAGCCCGGTGGCATGGCGAACTACAATGGCACTGTCAAGGCCATAAAGTGTTATGATCGTAGTGAGGGCAGGCAGGGTCCGCCGTGAAAATTCATCTTGCACTTTGAATGAGGAAGCTGTACTTACGTAGATAGATAGGTGCAACGACTGACCTTGGGCAAATCTATATAATCGACTACAGGTTATCTGAGCGCTGTGTCATATAATGACACACGCATTCTTCAAAGAAATATAGATCCCCGCCAAACCTTCTTCCTATACATTCGACACCTCCTGCTCCACCTCCACCTCCTCCTCCTCCTCCCCACCACCCTCGCAACCCCCCTATACCTCCCCACCACCGCAGACGGCCTACACTACAAGCCCCCCAAAGACGGCCACCTCTACGTACCCAAGCATTCCCACCCCCGTACCAACACTCCATCCTAACACCATCCCAGACAATGACCTTCCCGCACCCAAAGTTCAAATCCACAGACCAACAGCCCTGTCAGGGCGACGTAACAAAATCCAACACACCCACCGACCTAATGCGCTGACACGACGCCAAGTTCTGTCTAGATCCTCCGCTGACACGCATGGCGTGCAGTGCGCTGGAGCAGATTAAGTCGATGCAGGTATTCTCGAGGGGGAGGGAGGATTATTGCGATTTGTATTCGGAAGTGAAACGTGCTGCATAGGTATGGAAGGAAGGAGTGTGTGCTGACTTGAAGTGATGCTAGGGATGCGGAGTGCAAGAAGCAAGTCGACAAGGCAGTTAGGAAGCCGGTGAGCGCGACAGGGAATTGGCTCCCAGAGGGTCCTGGCTCGAATTTCAAGGAAGATGTCAAGTGCATGGTGTGTCATGTGAATGGGACGTGGGCGGGTTAGTGCCCAAGGACAGACGAGATCATGCAAGCAATGATGCGGAGAGACAGGCTGAGAACAATTTCGTTGGCAAAAAGACCGGGAAGCTTACTCCACCGCTCTGCACGTCAATGCACCTCAACGCCATCCCATGCAACTCATCTACCCAAACGCTAGTATCCAAACGTTCTCTTGTATATACCTCCAGGTTCTTCAATGTGCCGCAGCGACCAGAAATGTGTTTGTAACCAAACACACTACCATGACAATGCCGCCGTATATACTCAAAGCAAGCGCGCCGTTCCTGAGCAACGCTCGTCTCCAGTCGCGGTTATCGTATCCTTCTCTTGTAACGCTACCCTCGACCTGTCCGTTGGCAAACTCGTCCTCGTCATCTTCGTCCTTGACCAGGCGTTGGTGTATGGGAGATTCCGGGTCTGAAATTTTGTAGTAGAAGAGACCGGGCAGGATGAATGAGATCGTGGTGGAGCCAGTGGAACCGACGTATGCGAGGACCTTTTCGAGAGATGAGACCATCATAGCGGTGATGAAGGTGAGGATGATGAGAACGGTGGTGACGATTGCAAATCTGTAGTCGGACATCTCGCGATTCTGGGGTATATGCGGCTTCTGCGTGTTGTTCATGAGGCTGTTTCTCGATGGACTACCCTCCGATTGGTTTCGACGGCGAGGCCTCCATTTCATGCAGGCATCGATGCTGGCACGGCAGGGGTGAATTTGGAGTGGGTACGAAAACATGACTAAGATCACAATGGCCAGACGACCGATTGTGCTCGCAACGGCGGTGGGATACATGGAGACGATGTTTCCTTGGATGTTGTCGCCATAGGAGAGGTAGCCAGTGATGCCGGTGAGGATGTACAAGCTGCATGCGCCACCGATTGCGGCGAAGATGACGGTAGTCGTACGGAAATGCGAGTTGTCCGCGATTTCGTTGAGAATGGAAAACATCTACGATGCATTAGCAAATTCTCGATTGTAGCGCGATATCGAATTCTTACGTTCTGATGACATGTATATGCGAAGACAATGACGGGGAATGCTGCAAGTGCAGAGATCGGACCAGACCAGTGGAAGACTCGAACCGTTCCCCGATCGGCTATCGTGTCTCCTTTGATATAATGCGCCACGACGAGAATGACAAGATATGCAATCGAAAAAAGCGCAATAATGCTGGTATACTTCAAAGAGTCAAGACGACGCAGAAATGAAAGGGGTATAACGATAAGCCTGCGCATGTTAGCTTTGGCTTTTCCTGCACTTTAACATGGCACTAACATGAAAGCAGTAATCCAGAACTGTCGATCTACTAAGAAGTTGACGTCTTCAGCACCTGGCGCAAAGCCACGCACGACTCCAGGCATCAAATCGCCAATGATGATAAGGTAGCTGACGGCCACCCCGAAGCACTTGATAGCAATGGCTGCATCAAATATGATAGATAGATTGGGGTAGGTCAGCTGCGAGAGCGTCGCAAACGATACGTGGCCGCGATCGAGGTATCGCGCACAACGAGTCTGGAGGTATAGCCCAAAGCCTGCGGTCATGCCGGCCCATATGATAACGAAGATGCCGAGGAAGATGCCCATTTTCGAGAGGGCGGAAGGCATAGCGAGGAGCCCAGCACCGAGAACTACAATGTGTCAGTCTGGCTCCTGTGGCAGTGGGGGATGTCATACTGGTGTTGGCTAGGTTGATTACACTCGATATCCATGTTGCCTGGCCTGGATACCCGGTATCTTTCTTGCCTCGGCCGCGCCTATGCCTGTCAGCCATGACCTCCATTTGACAGTTCCTAGTCATACCGTCTCCCTCGCAGCGAACCGGTACTCGAAGCCATGGGATCGGCCTCTGTTGGCTCTTGATTGATAGCGGAGTACGTGGCCATCTCGCCCCGTGGTGGAATAAGTTCGTGTTATTGCGCGATCATCCGGAGTGGGGTCGAATGGCTTCAGCTGCTTGTTGCAATCGATTAGGCGACCGGCAAAGTGGCTAGCGAGGGGAGGGCGAGTGCTGATGGTGAGAGTGAAGATGCGTCGGCCTCGAGTGCCGCTGACGTCCGCTGATCAGTGGTCTGGGCGCGGCAAGGTTCCGCGACGCTAAAGATATCTCCGCCGCCAGGAACGCGATCGCGTCGACATTCCACAAACACACATTTCACCCTGCGACATGGACGACTACGAGGAGGCTGTTCTCTTCACCTTTGGGGAGCTGGAATCGCGCATCGACCGCCTCGAGTATCTCTTGAGTGGACCCAAGGAGAAGACGGAGGAGAGGCCTAAGACCATTCCCGACCGCATACACAAGATCGAACGGTCGCTACAGGCGCTCAATGGGAAGACATCACTGCTTGCAGACGCACAAGAACTGTGTATGCCATAGTTATTTCTAGTGTATAGCTAGAGCTTACAATTAGTAGTGAGCAAACACAAAGATGTCCTCAGACGCCAACACGACGAGCACAGTGAGGTTCCTCTCGACACTCCCCAAAAGACGGCCCTAGTGGTCGAGCGCGCAACCGGCTTTGCGACCACTGCATCACAACTCAAGGCGCTTGCCGACCAGCAATTGCCCACTACCGATGGCTTCGCCAAGCTCGCCATGCTCCGACCAAAGATCGCCGAGGCAGAGGAGCGACACCTGCAGCAAGCGCTGAAGATATCTGAGCTTAGGAGAAGGAACATGCTGGTCAATTCATGCTATAAGCAGGTCCATTTCTTGGGCGCGGGCAGAGTCTGGTTGGACTACCACTCGAGGCTCGTCAAGGCGCTCAAGGTGGTGGAGAGGCAGGAGTTCAGGCGGAAGCCTGAGGAGCCGGAGCACGAGGAGGCCGAGAAGACCGAGGAACACGAGGAGTCCGAGGAAGAAGAAGAAGACGAGGAGGAGGAGGAGGACGATGAGCTCTGAGTCGGTCAGAAGCGAAACTCTGAAAATCATATTCCAAAGCATAGGCATGCCCTGTCGCTGCATCGCATGATTGGTATGAAGAACGTCCAAAAAGAGGTATGTGATGGCACGCATGAAGTGCAAAACGTCACTTCTTTTAACACGCCTGACAGCTGCAGTCAACCCTGGAAGCGTGACAAGGTCGAGCTAGATCACATCTCGAGGTGCAGTGTGCAAAATTCTGGACAAGCGATGGAACAGGCTGTTGTTAGTCGACCAATGGCTAGAGCCAGAAACATCAATGTAGGTGATGTTCGTGTAGCGTGACGCCAGCGCGTCGGACTCCGGGTATAGGCTGCCCCTGCTTCCCAGTGCCAGCATGCGACCGGCACAACACCAACTGTGCATCCGAAGCAGGAAAATAGCTACAATGACACATTTAGTCAGGCGCCCTGGAGATGGTCTCGGGCATGGCGCGCGATTGGCGTTCACGGGTAGGGCGGAAACAGTTCGCTCCCAGAAGTCACATGGCAAGTGTCAGGACAGCTCCATCACATAGCATCCCAGACAAGAATTGAAGATATGATTCGCGTAGAATGTTTCAAGGCCCACAATGATGTCGATGTGCTGTGGTGAGAGGTGCGGAGTCGGGGATGCCGTTGCACGCTGGGCGAGGCATGTTTCAGGGCCGTCTCAGAGTCTTTGCAGGACTCCAGACGCGCTGGTGTGGAACTATTAATCGCGACCATGTGGTGCGGGAGCACTGCAGATCAGTCAGGTACCAGATGGGTAGTGGGTGGCACACGTGCAGCGCTGTCGTGCTGGCTTCAAGCTGCACCGTGGATGCATGCCGGATTGGCGTGTGGCATTTACATTATCTGTGGACTGGCAGGTGGGCGGACCACTCACGGCAGACCAGCAATCAAGAACAATCAAAGTGGGACCGAAGTGAGAGGGGAAGTCATGGTTCGCAGCATGGTGGTGATGTTCTGGGGGAAGGCAAATTAGCCAAAAGGCGCCACGCCGATGGCTCTCTTCACAGGGCGCAAATCACAGACGGGTGCCAATGCGGTTGATTGTCCTCGCAGAGTGGTTGAATGCGCCAAAGACATGCCCACAAGCCAAAGAAAGGAGTCAAAGAAGCGTTCTTTGTGCTAGACGCGCGTGTTGTCCAGACTGCGGGCCTGGAGGCACAGGCTGACGGTTGTTAATCTTGATGCGGGCCTGTTCTCGCTGCAGCCAATCGAGAGCGCCCCCCTGTGCCGTGCTGAAACCGTCGCAACGCGGGCCAAATCTCGCTCCCAAAAGGCCCTCGACACCCAAACCACCCGCTGCCTCGACCCTCTCGCAGCCGCCGCCGTCGCACCCCAAGCACCGTTGCAAGAACCGCTGGCTGCTGCCGTCCGAACTGCCCGAGTCTCTTCCGCCGCCCTAACCCTCGACTTCGACGCCGACTTGGACTTGAAGATAGAGCCGTCGCTGCGCCCGTCATCTCGCTGGTCCAGACACTGACAGCGCGCATTCACGCTCCTTCTTCCACGCCGACGCCAACCCGCACCCAACATTCGTACCGCCCCATCACAACACACCACCGCACCGGCGCCCACGCTCTTTATCTGCCCGCCGCGCCTCCAGCCTCCAGCAACCACCACCCCTTTGTTCCCACTCAACATATGCCCTCTTACGGCTCGCTGAGCTCTCCGTCGCTGCGCAAAATGGAAAACGGACACGGCTACGGCCAGAGATCGACCTTCAGCGTCGGCCGTATCATTGGAGACCCGTTCGCGCTGGCCACCATCTCCATCGGCATCGTGAGTGCTGCGCCGCTGAGGGGCTGCGAGGCTGAGTGCTAATCCCGTGTAGCTCGCCTGGATCATCGCCTTTGTCAGCTCCATAATATCCGCCATCCGGGGCGGATTCCCCAACTTCGCCTGGTGGACGCTTGTGTTCATGTTCTTCTGCATCGTCGGCGTCACCGTGACGGTTGCATCGGATGCCGAGCGGACGTACCATGTCGCGGTAGGTGAAGGCTGCACCACAATAGGATGCACCTGCTGACTCGGCCAGATTGTCGGCTTCCTCGCTGCGGGACTCGTCTTCACCACTTCCTCCGTCAACTCGCTTGTCTACTCGCCAGTCGCGCCCTTCGAGGCTGCCGCTGCCGGCTACATTTTGCTGTCCATGATTGCCGTAAGTCATAGGCACTCCTTCCTCCGCACAGAGTACTGACAGCCCAGATTGTATGGATCTTCTACTACGGCTCGCAGCCCCAGGCCAGCCACCGCGCATTCGTTGACTCGTACGCCCTGCACAAGGAGCACCCGGGCTCGCGCTCGTCGCGCCCCATCTCCAATGGCTACACCAACCGCCCAGAGACGCAGGTCAACAACCAGGCGCCGCAGATGTACACCTCGGCCCAGCTCAACGGCTTCGAGACATCTTCCCCCGTCTCCGGCTACCCAGGAGGCCCAGCCGGCGCCCAGGCACGCAACTCGTCTGCCCCGCAATTCGGCGGCATGAACAACGCTGCGACGCCCACAAACGACGAGCCGCAACAGGACGCCTCGATCGAGTACCCCTACCGCGCGAAGGCCATCTACAGCTACGAGGCCAACCCCGACGACGCCAACGAGATCAGCTTCCAGAAGCACGACATCCTCGAGGTCTCAGACGTCAGCGGTCGATGGTGGCAGGCGAAGAAGCCAAACGGCGAGACGGGCATCGCGCCGAGCAACTACCTCATCCTGCTGTAGGAGACTGGTTCTCTGCGCGCCTAATGACCTCGCCACGACCCTTTCCTTGCTGTCACTGTCTTCTCTCCCGTCTTGTGTGAAGGAGAGATCACATTATGCTGTAGACCATCGGCGCATTTGTCGATGTGCGTCTGATTCCGTTGCGTTGTGGAGCGTTGAAGTCGGTCGGAGAAACGTAGTGACTGACAGGTCCTGTATTCTGGATACACTGTCCCTTCTTTTTCCCCCACGATACCCGGACCTTTGATGTGGTCTGCTTTCCATACTTAATTTTAACTGTCTACCTCCATTCGTGCCGAGTCTTATTTTTTTAAACACAACCTTACTTTCTTTGATGCGACCTGTAGTTTTTGTTGAGATTCTAAGTAGCTGGCTATCACACATGCAAAAGCACGGCATCGGCGTTTTCGGATCTTTTTGCTTGGATGGCAGCATGCCGTACTGTTCAGGCAGTTGTATTTCATAGTACCGAGGGGTGAGGCGTACGACGTGCTCTCGAGAAGGGAGGTGTACACGTGACGATGGAAGTACAAAGGGCGAGATGTAGTATCATGTGTAGTCGAGCATGAAAAATAAGTTTCAAAGACAACACGTCACTTCCGATCACATTCCATCCATCATATATTCCCTCACATTTCCCAGTTCCCTACTTTGACAATCCGTGCAACTCCATCAATACTCCTTCCCACTCGCAACCATACCCCAGCCTTCTTCCCCCCACAGCACTCCTCTCAAGTCACTAACCTCTTATTTGCCTAACAAATCCTTCTGTTAGCAGCAGCCGCGCCCACGTCTGGAATCCTTCCAACAACACCGCTCACATGCATAACTACATGGTGCCGACGCGCTGGGAAACGCACGATCCGCCGTCTTTGGTTCGTCAATACTACTTTCACAACTAAAAACCGATATTGCACCAAGACAATGCCGGATAATGAACGTTTATAATCGCACACGCGGCGTCATCCCCATCACGCTATGGACGGGTTGACTACACTCCTCAGTGCTGTTACTGTCGCTTCCCTTCACTTCCATGCTTTTCTTTTCTTATTAGTCTTTCAACCCAACGCACTGACTGGTGTGATGCAAGAAAATGAGGATTTCGAGGAGCTGGTGCGTATGACGAGCGTGACGCGTGCATTCATCTGGATGTTAAAGGATGGGGTTGAGTGTGTGGGTATTGGGGGGACGGATAGAGCAGAGGAGATAAGGAGAGAAGGGCAGAAAGGGGAAGATCATGGGTTTGGATTTGGTGGATGGGCCGGGTGGAAGGAATAGTTGTAGCGTATGAGTTTGAAAATAAAGGTTTGTATGACGGCGGGAAGGATTTTATAACGCGGGAAGGTATACATGTTCTACATTGTTATACTTGTGAAGGAATGCATGCCATTTTGTAACGGTGAATGTGATGTTGTATTGTCTTGTGTTAAGCTATCAACAGTAGGTATACATGAGTGGCTGTAAACAGCGCTAGTGCAGGATGGGTAGTCGCATCTCAACACAGGTGAGGCGCCACTATAAGTGGGGAAAAAGAGACCCCAAACCGTGACACATTTATATCTATTGAGATATAAACTTCCCAGAGCAAAAACAAAAACATACAACAGCGGGTATTCGCCAGTGGTCACCCACCTGACTACTAATCCGCCGGTGTCCTGCTTAAATATTGCTGAGCGGACGGGAAGCATTGCTTTCAGGACCCTATGGTCGTATGTGGAAGGATGGGCTCAAAGTGCAATATATATCGACATAGAATTTTTGTGGAAAAGTGAGATGGAAAAGAGTATGGGTTTGGATGCGGTGAATGGAGTGGGTGGGTATTGATGTCTTGGTGATGTGTATGAATTTCGAATGTATTTGAAGGATGGTATGTGGCCATTTCTACTTCATTGCAATTTGGTGCCGTCGGATAGATACTATTGTGATGGTATTGGTGCAAATGGGTAGATGGCTTTATGTCTATCGGAATGGCTGCCTCGTGCATACCGAGTATAGTTTCTTGCCTTAACAAGGGAAATTTGGAATGGACTTGGTCGAATGTATTATACACCGACTCCGACTATGGCAGAAAGGGTGATACGACTGCCGTGCTTGCGGACCAAATATGCCCCATAATGCCATGCCATGCCATGCCATGCAACGCTGACCGCTGCTTGCTTCTATGGCGTGAACAGAATGTTTGTGCTGTGGGCAGAATTGCTCTTCTGCCTCATCTCTCATCTTCTATCCATCGAATAACCAATTCTCCCCTCTCCCACACAGCCCTCAAGTCTCCACCGCCTTAACCTCCTCCACCCTATCCAGCGCCTCCACTGCCGGCCTGGTCGTCTGCTCCGGCACCAAACTCTTCGCCGCTGAATCCGCCCTCACAACCTGACCCTGGATCTTCCCCACTCTGTACTGCGGCTCCAGTATGCCGACCATGCTCAGTAACCGCCACGCTGTATCGCTCGGCTGCGCGCCTACACCGACCCAGTACCGCGCGCGCGAGATGTCGAGCTTGATGTCTTTCCACGGGCGGCCGTGGGTGTCGCCGGGGCGGGGCGCTTGCGGCTTGGGGTCGTATGTTCCGAGGACTTCGAGGGGGCGGGAGTTGCGCGCTGTGCTGGGGAGGTGTTAGTTGTGATGTATTATGAGTACGGTACAAGTTTTGTCGCGAGTGTTTGTGCTGCGATTGGCGTCGCCGTCACGATGTTTGTATGTGCGAAGCGGAGGGTTTGCGGACTCCCGCATCGGACGCAGAGACTGTGGGAGAACGTACCGTGCATGTGCGACGACTATGTTGTAGAAGGGGGCATGTTTCTTGCCGAAGCGGGCGAGGCGTATCCGTAAGACCATTGTGATGTGTGTGTTGCTTCAATCGGGTTGCGGTGCTTCACGATGTCGAGATGGAACTTTCGGTCGCGCTAAGAACTCGCCGATGCAGCTGGTTGGCACGTGCAGCAACGTTTCACCTAATCAAACGAGCATTGTATATCTCAACAATCTTGCATTAGTTTGAACTGTGTGCATATCAGTAGGCCTTGGGGTATGATGTGACAGCTGGGGAGCGACATGTTGTGTTGTTAAAGCATCTGGGTTGTCGCAACTGCTTTGAGCTTCAGCAGTGATGTAATCAGGTCACCACACGTGCACCTGCTGCGCAACTTCTACTTTACACTCACTTCAAGATTTGCTCACCTTGATAGAAGATATGGCACTTCGTGTAAGAACTATGCTATCCGAATACTCACCCATCAATGCTAACATCTCAAGACTCTCTCAGCGAAAAGCGCTGCCGCGCTCGATCAAGAGCTCATGTCCTCGGGCGCTTTCTCAATCGATCAATTGATGGAGCTCGCTGGACTTTCTGTGTCACAAGCAGGTATATGAGTTCCTCCGGGGTGCTCCCAATACAGTTCTTGATTCCGAGACAGTCTTCAAGCTTCAACCTCTCCACAAGGGCAAGAGGGTTCTGGTGGCCTGCGGCCCTGGCAACAACGGCGGCGACGGCCTTGTTGCAGCACGGCACCTGTTCCACTATGGGTATCAGCCGACCATTTACTATCCCAAGCAGAGCAAGAACGAGCTGTATCAGGTGAGCGGCTACACATAGGCACGATTCCTCCATGATTGACCTCAAATAGCGTCTGAAGAAGCAACTCGAAGACCTCAAAGTTCCCTTTACAGAAGACTTCCCCAGCGCCCTGAAGCAGACAGATCACATCGTCGACGCTATCTTCGGCTTTTCCTTCTCCGGCGAAGTCCGCGAGCCCTTCCCCAAGGTGATCGAAGCTCTGAAATCGACTTCCATCCCAGTCCTATCGGTCGATGCGCCATCTTCGTGGAACATTGAGGAAGGCCCACCAGACTCCGGTCCAGGGAAGGGATTTATGCCACCAGCGCTGATCAGCTTGACTGCTCCGAAACCGCTTGTGAAGCACTTCAAGGGCAGGCATTTCCTTGGTGGACGATTCTTGAGCTCTGAGATGGCGGAGAAGTATGGATTGGATATTCCGAAGTATGAGGGCTTGGATCAAGTGGTGGAGGTGCCTGTTGAAGGTGGGAAGCTGTGAGTTTGGAGACACGACGGTGAGGGCAGGTAGACAGAGTTGTAACCAGTCAACTCAATCAATATATTCAATCATGATTGATTGTTAACATCTCAGCAAGTGGAGGCACAGGTAATTTAGACGTTGCTCGTCGATACTAGTGGTGCATCTCAGGCTGGCGGCAAGGCTATAAGATGCTCCACTGTGTATTATTACTATTCTAACGGTGAATTATTGTAGGCGACTCATTAAATGGTATTGGTTTCTTATGCGCAGGTGAGTCCTGCACGTAGAAGCAGCACCAGCTCGGCCTAGCGTCGCCGCTAAGCCCCAGGACATCTCGTGCTCAACCGATCAAAACTCAGCCTGCCCATTACTTCGTCAGATTGCAGCTACCCCACGCTCTGAACCCCATTTAACACCCTGTTTGATACTATCTGCTCATTCTCAATTACAGCTGTCACTGCCTCGGTATAATCATGCCCATCGCGCGAGGGCATCCAATCTGCGAGTCGCGATGGGGGGCTGAGTATGTCGCTTGTATCCATTGCGGATGCGAAAAATGTGGATTAGCTGTGGAGTTTGTCAAACTCCGCTTTCAGCCATGGTTCATGCAGTCTGATATTCATATAACGTTCAGTGAAGATGTGGGGTTCCAGAATACGTTCACCGTCGAAGTGTCCACAGCTCCCTGGACGAAGTACCGCTTTGACATTTACAAAACGCCCAGTAAGTGTACTCTAGTCACCAAGAAGCCTCAAGGGATTTTTCCTCACGCAAGTGCAGATCATGACTTCTCACTCTTACCAGCCAGCAGCAGAAAGGCCACCCGCGTCGACACAAGCTCTCCGCAAAGCTTGGGGCGAGCGAAAGTCTGTCTGGGAGAGTGTCTCCAGAACCATAAGTGTTCTATACGAAAACCGGAAGATACCGTTCTCCCACGTCGTGTGCTTGATCTCCAAGCGTCTAATCCATCGAGAATATCTCTGTACAAGACCAACGATCAAAAAAGCATATATGCCTGCCTAAGTCACCGCCTGGGGACCAGTCAGCCTTTGAGGACTGTGACTACTAACAAGTCACGTCAGTGCAGTGGGATTTGTGAGGATGAATTGCCTCGCACATTCCTTGATGCTATAGCTGTAGCACGCTACCTGGACATCCGCTATGTTTGGATAGACTCGCTGTGCATTGTCCAAGACGACTCGATCGATTGGAAGCATGAGGCTTCTCTTTTGGCGCAAACGTACAGTGGGGCTATAATTACGATGGCTGCAACAGCATCGGATGGGGCGACGTCGGGGCTGTTTCGATTGAACTCAGGAGTTGTTGACAGAGAACTTAGTGCGGTGACTGGGGATTCTGACCACGAAGGAAGTTTCATCACAGGAGAGGAACTCGAAAAAGGTAGGCTGCATGGTTTTGCAGGTAGACCTGAGCTATTGACACGCGGATGGCCATTACAGAAACGGCTTCTCAGCCCACGTATCCTGCACTTCAACAAAGAGATCGTCTTCGAGTGCAACCGACAGCTATTATGCGAATGTCCAAAAGTAAATCAGTTCGAATTGCCACCTTTTCTGGCTCCCAAGAATACTTGCGACGAGTCGAAGCTCCAAGTGTTGAACATCCCGGAGTTGTACAAGCAGTGGCGCTTCATATTAAAACAGTATTCAACCATGCGACTGACCTTTGACTCGGATGTACTTCCAGCCATATCGGGACTCGCTAGAAACTTCCATAAGTACCGCGGAGGCAATTATGCTCCAGGTCTCTGGGAATCTCAGCTACTCCAAGAGCTCACATGGATTTCAACGACTACTGAGTCCTGCACGCGCCGCGATCCGTGGGTCGCTCCAACCTTCTCCTGAGCGTCCGTCCAATTCTTAGAGCCTTTCATTGAATACTCCGACGAGTCCTATGTTTCCGTTGATGCAGACTGGGGCCTCGAGTGGATGGAAAGCCACCACATGTCGGGGAACCTCTCGGAAGAGAAAGGCTCAACTCAGGAGTGCGAGATACTCGAAACAGCGTGCACAATTGCCGGATCGGACCCCTTTGGGCAGATTACCGAAGCGTTCTTGCTTGTGAAGGGCCTGCTCTACCAAACAGTCTTTCAAGGCATGAACGCGATCGCTTCAACCTGCCACCCGCCTCTCGCCTTCAATGAATCTGAACACTTCTACCCAGACTTTGACTACACTGAAGATGGAACGTCATACACGATCACAACAGGCACACAGCTCTTCTGTTTCATCTTGCTGTCCCATGTTTCAACTAGTGCTGGAGATGATGACTGGATGGGCAACATTGTACTGCAAAGAGTGGGAGAGTGTGATGGCACGGAGGGCGTTTTCGAGAGAGTTGGGCTAATGGAGTATGAGAGGTTCACTTGCGATAAACAGACACCAACGCGATTTGAGGAACTGAAAGGACGTGGCGGAGACGGAGTTGGCATCGTTGTAGATGCCGTTGTAAAGATTGTCTGAAATTAGGCATATGAGTACACATTCATCATGATTTGGCAATCAATATGATTAGCTCGCACACGTGCCTCGAGAGTCCACATGTTCACTTCTGGCGCACACGTTTCAGCATGAGAAATGGTGAATTTGGTACGTACCTTCTGGGTTACGTCTAGCGCCTTTTCCCCGCAGAGCCGCGGTACCGGTACGGCTACAAGCGGGCTTGCGATGTCATCCCAAGCTCCAGCTTCAACCCCAGACTTCGGCACAACACCACTGCAACCGTTGCCGAAGCGTACAATTTCCACGTCGCGGGGAATCCTTTTGTGTCCGTCTTCATAGACTTCACTTTCTAAATTTAAACACCCGGTCTCGGAACACGGCGACCGTGCGATCGCACACATCTGGGTGCAGAGACCGCGAACAGACTGATCGAACCGCATCCTGCAATCGATAGCAGTCACAGTCTGGTGATTAGACACCATGGTTCCTAAGGCACCATCTCGAGAAGCTCTGAGCTTACTCAAGCACACCATTCGATCCCCAAGAGCTGCTCAGTCACAAGCATCGTGCCGCTTACTCTCATCCGCGTCGCGTCCGACACCATTCCCTCGCATCCAACACTCGAGTTACGCACAGCACGGCACACGCAGCGCAGCTACTTTCACACACTCCCACCATGCCGAGGCAGTCTCCATCATACCGACCGCAGTCGACACAAGTTCTGCCGACTTCAAGGAGAACAGACGCCAGATGGAGGAAGCGACGGAGAACCTAGTCAACTTGCACACGAAGATTGCACAGGGAGGACCGCAAAAGGCACTGGATAAACACAAACAGAGGGGCAAGATGCTGGTAAGAGATCGAGTAACAGCTCTCATCGATCCCGGCACACCCTTCCTGGAACTTAGCCAGATGGCGGGCTACGACATGTACCAAGGGGAGGATGTGCCTGCTGGCGGCATTGTCACAGGCATCGGTACTGTCAATGGGGTTCAGTGCATGATTGTAGCGAACGATGCTACTGTCAAGGGCGGCACGTACTATCCGGTGACTGTGAAGAAGCATCTCCGCGCTCAAACGATTGCCCAAGAGAACAGATTACCGTGCATCTATCTCGTCGACTCGGGTGGTGCCAACCTGCCGAACCAAGCAGATGTTTTCCCCGATGTTAACCATTTTGGCCGCATCTTCTACAATCAGGCGCGCATGTCAAGCATGGGCATACCGCAGATCAGTGTAGTCATGGGCCCTTGCACGGCTGGCGGTGCTTACGTACCCAGCATGAGTGACGAGAACATCATCGTTGAGAACCAAGGCCACATCTTCCTCGCTGGACCACCACTTGTGAAGGCAGCGACAGGCGAAGTTGTCTCGGCAGAAGACCTCGGCGGCGGCAAACTTCATAGCGAAATCTCAGGCGTGACCGACTACCTTGCAGTCGACGATGCGCATGCCCTTGTTCTCGCACGGAGGAGCGTCGGCAACCTCAACTGGCATCGCAACCAGACAGGAGCCACACCACCAGCCTACAAGGAGCCTCTTTACGATGCCAGTGAGCTCTCGGGAATCGCAGGCACTAACCTCCGCCGTCAAATACCCGTTCACGAAGTCATTGCGCGCATCGTCGACGGCTCATCCTTCTCTGAATTCAAGCCACTCTACGGCTCAACGCTGGTCACCGGATTCGCAAAGATCTACGGGCAGCCTGTGGGCATCGTTGCAAACAACGGCATCCTCTTCAGCGAGAGTTCGTTGAAGGGCGCACACTTCGTACAGCTGTGCGGCAAGCGTCACATCCCTCTGATCTTCTTGCAAAACATCTCCGGCTTTATGGTCGGCCAAGACGCCGAGAAGGGGGGCATTGCGAAGAATGGTGCGAAGCTTGTAACAGCTGTCAGTTGTGTGGACGTGCCAAAATTCACCGTGGTCATTGGCTCTAGTGCGGGTGCCGGCAATTATGGCATGTGGTATGTTCAACCGTCTTTGAATTGTATCTGGAGTATATGCTAACAAATGCAACAGCGGCCGCGCATATTCGCCACGCCTTTTGTTTACCTGGCCAAACGCAAAGACCTCCGTGATGGGTGCTGAGCAGCTCTCGTCGGTCATGGAAGCTGTAGGTAAGAAAGTGGACCCTGCATTGAAGGCACGGATAGAGCATGAGAGCGAGGCGACATTCGGATCTGCCCGGTTGTGGGACGATGGCATCATTCCGCCTGAGCACACAAGGCGAGTGCTGGGGATGGGTCTCCAAATGGCGTGTGGTGGGCAAAATAAGGGCTTGGAGAAGGAGAGCACCTGGGGCGTGTTCAGGATGTAGACTAGTGATCTATAAAAAGTTCTTTCATGCACTATCCCCTGGACCCCACACATGTAGGACGCCGAGTATCCGCTAGTGTCTTGGCGACACATACCCTAAGTTCCTCACTTCAAGCACGTCGCAAGCCTTCTTGGACAAGTCTTGTCTTCGCGCCCGTCTAATAAATCAGAATTGTGTGTTCCTTTGTATCCTTTGTGCCTTGTTTTATGGGAGTGACAGTCGTTGTACATGGGAGAAGAGCAGTGACAAGCCGGCAGAAAGACCCCGTGGGATTTGCTCAGCCACCCTCTTTCTTCCCGTTGTTTGTTCGTGTACTGCCCCGAGTGAAATCTGGCTTGATCACCAGCTGTGGTCATCATCGCGCTGCTGTGATACATGGAAGCGGTGAATGAAACAAAGATCTCGATGGTAACCTTTGCAGGTGTGGTATATGTAGGTGATTGATGTCAACGGTTGTTCCAAACGCGCCTGCCTGTTGCGGCACAGAAGCGGGCATTAGCTCGCTGACAGTGTGTATACGAGGTTTGCCTGTAAATGCACACCCGCGCCGTAGATTAACAACTGGCGCTTTGCTGCAGGGCGCACGCATTCCTTGCGACACGTTCCTGAAGAGCCTCGACGTTCCTTCCCTCACACCTCAACTCTGTCGCTCCTTCACCTCTCCTCGCGCGACGAACTAGCCCTGTTTGCTCGTCACTTCCCCGCCTGTTCGCGCTTCCGCGGGGTGTTTCGTCAGTCAACCAATCCTCGCTGTCAACCTCGGCCCATCCTCATGTCGCATTATTCGCAATGAGGTTCTTCAGCCCTGCGCAAGCACTAGCGGCGCTCACACTCTCGCTGTCGGCGGTGCGACTAAATGTTAAAGCACTGCAGCTGGACCCAGCATCTCCAGGTAATTATCGCCGTCTCCGCGCTTCAAGCTCTTGATGGCTGACTCACCACCACAGACTCAATCAAGGATGTCGCCTCCAAAGTCGCAAAACAACTCGTCGCGCAGTATGCTATCATTGATGAGAAAGGCACTCGCATCCTCGGCGGCTACCCTGGTATTCTGTACCCGCCGTACTATTGGTGGCAGGCCGGTGCCATGTTCGGCACATTACTGGACTACTGGCACTACACGGGCGACGATCAGTACAACAACTTGGTGCGCGACGGTCTGATGCACCAGTTTGGCGAGCGTCTTGATTTGGTATGTTTGTTGCCTGCGTCGCAAATGTGAGCTGCCAGACGGAGTTGAGTTGCTAATGCCTGCCAGATGCCGTCGAACCAGTCCAAGAACGAAGGCAACGATGATCAGGTGTTCTGGGCCTTCTCCATGATAGCGGCCGCCGAGTACAAATTACCTGATCCACCGGGAGACAAGCCGGGATGGCTCGCTATAACACAGTCTGTTTTCAATCAGTTCGTAAACCGGTTCAACACGGAAATCGCAGCAGACAACTGCGGGGGCGGAATGAGATGGCAAATCTTCCCTTGGCTCAATGGCTGGACATACAAGAACACGGCTTCCAACGGGGGGTTGTTTCACCTTGGTGCGAGACTCGCCATGTACACCAAGAACGAGACGTATGCGCGGTGGGCGGAGAAGGCTTACGACTGGATGGCGCAATCTCCTATACTGCCGGGCAATGGGGATGTAAACGATGGAACATCCTTGAACACAAATCCTCCGTGTAAAGACGCCGACCACACGCAGTGGACTTATAACTACGGCATGTTGATTGCAGGAGCCGCATACGTAAGTGCTAACTGCTGGTCATGTAAGGCCTGACACGACGCGATTTACTGACTGTCGTAGATGTACAACTACACGAACGGCAACGAGAAGTGGAAATTGGCAATAGACAAGATGCTCACGAAGCACTACGAGAAGTTCTACCCCGAAGACAAGGGCAAAGCTATGGCAGAGCCCTGCGAGCACAACGATCTCTGCAATGCCGACCAAGAGAGCTTCAAAGCATACCTCGGCCGCTGGCTCGGCGTCACCATCCAAATGGCGCCCATTTTTCGCGACAGAATCATGGCACCACTGCAGCTGTCAGCTGTGAGAGCGGCACAAACCTGCGTCGGACCATCGCAGCACAACGGCGGCCCATACCAGTGCGGCATGCGGTGGTGGAAGGACGGCTTCGATGGCAAAGGCGGCGTCGGACCACAGATGAGCGCACTCAACATCATCAGCGTCCTAAACGTCGATCGCGTACCGCCGCCCTACTCGAGCAGCACAGGCGGAACAAGTCAGGGCAACCCCAGCCTCGGGAGCGGCGATGATTCCACGAGGCTGCCCATCTTCCAGTCGGATATTACTACGGCCGATAAAGCGGGCGCGGCTATTCTTACGTTTGTTGTGCTGGTGGCGTGGACTGTGGGTGGGTGGTGGATGATTAAGTGAAGGGATGCGTGTGGGGTGGGATGGTGGTGTTTGGATACCTGGTTCTAGTAGCTGGTATAGGCTTCGAGCGACCATGACATGGTGCTTTTATGAATGAAGAATAAGCGTTTCCATTTCGCGTCCATATCAGTCTCTCCACATGCCCGCGATTCATTCCAACACACACCAACCCATTCCAACCCATAACACTCCTCAAAACAAAACAGCCTCCGCCCCTTCCCTCCCCTCAAATTCGTCTCTCCCCTCCCCACCCATCAATCCATGGATATACGCATCAGACTTGCTATCAGTCAGGCCAGTCCGATCTCAATCAGGCCGCCGCCCATATTTGGCAGGCTGGAGCCTCTCGGCCTAGCCTGATTGACTGCCAAGGCGTCGCGGAGGTCATATTTGAGGACTGATTTGACTGCCAAGAATGAGATTTTTAGGTCGGACTAATTGACTAATTAAGTTCTAATATCAGAAATTGCTCTCAAAATTGTTTAGCTAAGCTTGTATGGTAGCTAGTCCATCTGTTGTGTGAGTTAGTAGCACTGGGTGAGAACATGAGATGTAGAGAATCGGGAGGATTGTGCTACTGCTACCGAGAGGAGAGAAATCTATCTAAGTGAGGTTGCGCGCTAAGTCTCTATAGGACTAGCGCATGTGCAAGCTGAGATCAGATGAAGAGGAGCCTCGGGCATAGCCCTCGGGCCCTACGGGCTGATACACCCCCCTGAACAAGGTGAATCGTGAGGTACTAACTGTTTAGGAGTCGTACGTATGTTGTAAGAGTAAGGCGTTGAATGGCTAGTAGCGTAGCAGTAGTGGTGACTGTGAAGAAGATGCACTAGTCGCTGACAACCTTTACCATGTCGAGGATGCAGACGAACTTAGCGTGTTCGAGCTTGTCGAGTGGCTTGGTGAGTCCGTCGGCCGGCATCTCTGTGCTAGGCATGTGATTTAAAAGCACGTGCCACTCTAGTACTTGTGTTTGGTGTACTTGTAGTAGTTGTCGATGTGCTTTGTACGTTCGTAGAGGCCGACTTTGCGGACTATGACGTACGCAGAGAGGTTTAGGCGTAGAGATATAGAGGCAAGACGTTATTGGCGGTGTACCCGACTTGTCGGCAGACTTGCAATCAGTCAGGTAACTCAGTCCAAACTGACTGAACTGACTGCCAAGACTCAGTTCAGTCAGTCAGTTCTTGAGGCTGCTGGACGTCAGTCCAGTCAGTTCAGAGGCCTCCAGACTGACTGAACTGACTGACGTTGGACTAACGTTGGCTATTTTTGAAGCAGAATTTTGCAGTTGTGGTGGCCATATCTAATGCAGCTTGAAAGTCGCGCTAGTCCTAGATACATGGACACTAATCCTATACGAGTTAACACACATAGTCTTTAGCTAATTAGAGTTTGTAGAGGTGCGCTAGTGTAAGAGGTTGGACCTCTACTATCCTCAGTGGAGCCACTTCTGTAAAGATGCAATGGATTGACCATAAGTGCAAGGTAAACAGTGATGAATTTGATACAGTCTTCTCAAGATCAAATGAAAGGTTTTCATCTGATCTCGGTTCAGATTGGCTGCAACCAATAGGAGCCTGTGGACATGGTGAGCCACACCTCAGCCACAACCACCACTTCAGCAGAACCGAGGCCATAGGCCAAGGAACATCCATCAAGGCTTCAGCCCTTTACAGTACCCCCCACCTTAGATAGGCCTCTCCTCTCCGAGGTGTAGTGGTGGTCTCACTTCTCAATCATCCTCCCTTCCCATTCATCTAAAGCCTGTGTGTCCTCCAAGTTCTTAGCTAATTCCCATGTAGGATCTGGGTAACCTTCCCATTTCACCAAGAACTGCCGTCCGCGCCCTCTTGCTCTCTCCTCTAGGATCTCTTCTACCACATACTCAGCTTCCCCATCCACTTCAATGGGCTCTGGCTCATTATCATCTAGTGGTTGACTTGGCAATGGATCTGATGATGCTAACCGGAGCAGGTTCATGTTGAACACTAGGTGAATTCTGTAACGGCGCAGGCAAGATGAAAGATATCCGAATGCGGTGTGAATCAACTCAGAGGCATATGGGAGTGCGTGGAGACTCAGAAACCTTGGATTGTCTAACAACACCTATAGGCCTTGTACAAAAGGATATAAAAAAACAACCGAGCTATCTACAGGACCAGCTTGATTAAATACACCTGAAGGCTAAGCATGCTTTGCCCCATACAATCTGGTCGATCCAGAAGATCCGGAGTCGGACCGGAGGTGACGCGGGT